>JAJJID010000018.1:0-221445 GCA_022204955.1 Macrophomina pseudophaseolina
TCTGTGCTACACACTGGTTATGGGCAGTTGGATCCGCAAAATGCTGGCTGGCTGTTAAGAGTTTATAGAAGCAGTGAGATGGGTGATCCATCCAATGCTTGCAATGCTCCGGGGCACGTCGCAGCGCAGGAAGAAATTAACGACGACGTCAGGCAGCAAATCCAACTTGCAGTAGATCTTCGCCATCAATCATGCCGTGTGCCGTAAGTTGGTTGTGTTGCTATGTCTACGCCGCACTGGCCCGACTTCATGGTCGCTCTACTAGCTTGAGCTAAACCTTAAGCGGCCTGGTGCTCCACCGCTGGACGCTTCACACCATCAACCTTAAAACTTCCGACGAGTCTGAGAATCTCTGTTGATTGTGAATTAGTTCTTTCTCATAAGTTCAACCATGGCGGGCCGGCTTAATCTTACTCTCCCGGCGACAGCGCCTACCATGGCACAATATCACCACACGCCTGGCTCGATAGAACCAATTAATTTACCCATTCGAGGAAGGCGCGAACACGTTACACGGCCGCGCGCCGAACCACGACTGACTCCGGCCGCAACGCACAAGCGACAACCCAGCCTCCACTCTCCCTCTCTCTCTCTCTGCGTATCTCCATCCCTTCCCCACGCAACTTCCACCCCAACCCTGACAAACGCTCCGCGCCGCGCTACTCCTCCGGCCATCGGTCCACACGTCGCGCCGACCAGCCACGCCATTGAATCCAGCCCCTTCCCCCCTTCCACACAGCCAACGACCACAGCGCAATCGGCGCGACGTCTCGGCCTCACACCATGTCGGCCTCCGCGCACCGCAACAAGCGCCCCTTCCAGCCCTCAATCACCTCCTATTTTGCGCGTGTCGACCGCTCCGACCTTGACGATGACGGCGCCGCCACGTCCTTATCCCCTTCCGCCGCCGACGCCCCGCACCAAGGCCTCGCCGCTGTGCCCGCCGCCGTGCAAGCCTCCCTTCTGAACGTTGGCATGCGCGTACGCAAGTCTGTGCCGGAGGGCTACAAAACGCACAAGACGCAGAACCCGCTATCCGCAACCACCGCCACCGCCTACTACAAGCCGCAGACGACGACGACCCCCTTCGCAGCCGCGCGTCCCGCCGAGCTCCTCCCCTTCTGCGGCCTGCACAAGACGGGCGGCTACACCGCGCAAGAGCCGACGCCAGCGCCCTACGCCCACGATGCCGGCGCCGCCGCGATCCCGGTCGACGCGCACGGCATCGCATTCGCGGCCGAGGACTTCGGCTTGTCGAGCCAGGAATCCAACGCCTCGACCATCTCGACCGACTCGCTGCCTGCAGCCGCCAATGCACACAAGCGCCGCTTTGAGGAGGAAGAGGACGACGGAGGGATGGCTCGTGCGGGCAGGCCGCTCTTCCCGGCGCTCAACACGAGTCTGGCGGTACCGGCTGCGGGCACCGACGACGAGCAGATCTCACCGAGGACGACAGTGTACCCGGTAAGCCATACTGCGATGCCCGATCTGGACGCACCGATGCGCCCGGTGGTGCGGCCGAAGTCGAGGATGAGGAATGGGGTGACTATGACCGTTACGGATAGGAGGTTGGCGGTTAATGGGGAGGGATTTGATTTTGGGGAGGCAGATTTCTTGAAGCCGCAGGAGGAAGATGGGGAAGTTGAGATGGGTGGGGTGTGAATATGATGGAGGGAAAGGATAAGAGGTTGAGGACGGTGGAGTGTATTATCAGAGGGGTTGTGTTGGCGTCGGGACGAGCCGATGCTTCGGCTCGCATCCCCGCGTCAGGATTCGGTGGGCATATTTTGCTTTGTGAACTTTATGACGCAGCATCGGCGTTTCTGGCGTCCTATGGATCTCATGACGTAACGGCCACGGGAGACTATCGAGTATGCTTTCAGGCATATACATATCAAGATACAATATGTAGTAACATTGAAACTTTTCCGTAATCAATCCTCCTCCTCTGATTGTTTGGGTTCGCATTGGGGTCCGGCAAGCGCTGTCCTGCTAGCTTATGAGCGCCTTCCGAGTTGTCTCGTTGCAAACATAATGGCCATTTCCCCCTTATCTGGAATCTATGCACTCTCCTGCGCAAGATACCTATGATATATCATCTGAAGCGGACGTTATGCCCATTTTGCGGTGGGGGCTTACTCTGATGCACATCCTCTTATTGTGAATTCTGCAGGCTGAGCTGTTTTTGTTCTTCTTTGATCCCGGAGCCGGACCAAGACAATCACGCTTATCAGGCAATGGAGAAAAAGTAGTGGGATGACCCAAACGACATTGCACCTTGGATACTGAATGGCTTTGACGGACCCATGTGCCAACGCGCAGGTCTGCCAAAAAAATAAAAAAAAAAAAAACTTTGCTTGACCGGTTGGCGAGCGCCTTTGTGAATTCTGCAGTGCATGAGGCGGTGGTGGTAGCTCCATGGTTACCATCTCTTGACAGTGATCTGAATGAAGTATGTTCTGGACTGACTGGCCCAGCTCAGAGTTTGAGTGCATATGAAATTGCGGGAGAGCGCCGGCTAACCTCACAGTACTCCTTGAACACCGGGAGTGCGTTCTATTTGGCGAGGTCTAGGGCTATGTAATAGCGTCAACCTTACCCACTGCGCCACGCCGCCGCAAGCCTCCCTCCAGGGCGAAAGAAGTACTGGGTTGGACCCAATTGAGGATTCATCTTGACGTGGTCAGATAATATACCTGTCCGTGACAGGCTGCGGCTTGATCATGGATATCTTTCGTGGTTGGAAACAGGCACACGCCCAAAAAAAAAAAAAAAAAAAGCAAGCCGAGCTGTATTGTTAAGCCTGCTCGTAGGCCGAACTCCCTGCGTTTGGCTTATTGTGAGCCCTGATACCAGCCCCAGCTCCGGGCTATACGCTGCCTCGAAGCACTGTAGCCGGAGAATCTCTGGACTCATCGATCCCTTACAGACATGAAAGGTCATTTATTAGCCAGTATGAAGTTTGCCACTTTATCCCAAGTATCTTTGTAAGCGCTTCAATTTTCAAGAAATTATATGCATAGCGTACTAATTATTGAAGATTGAGCTTCTTAGGTCTCGTCAACGCTGATAGATGGGACCGATGTTTCTACCGCGTTCAGGGAATATAGAACACATGTGCAACATTAAAGGCTTGCAGTCCCTACAGCAACCGTGCATTTGATGAGTGTCGATCACCTCCACCTTCGATTATTCATTAGACCAATTGCAGCTCCTAAAAGGCGACGTTTGATGTGAGTGGCGGCGCATTATTGCATGTTCCAGAAGCTGACGCGTACAGTGCGTCGCTGAGTCATCCAATAACAAAATCGATGGACCTGAGTTTCATGGAAGCTGTGAGAGTGTCATCGGTAATGATACGGTGGGAAGTTGTTGTATCCGTATGGATTACCCACAAGGTCCTGTTTTGAAGTCAGATGCTTGTGCTGGTACCTTGAGATAATGGTAGCCGTCTCCGGGTGGCCTGGGTGCCTCGAGCGGTCTGGATAGGCTCCTGCTCCAGAATTTGTTCTTCAGGCGCCTGTGGTGTGGAGTCTCAGGGCGTTGCAGAGTGAACGACCAGGCTAATGTTATTCAATAACTCGAACGATGTAAACTAGCTCATCTTTCATTAACTGCAACCAACAGGTGTACAAGTGGGCGGGGAATACTGCTGCTGTCGATCCTATTCGCTGCTAGGACACTCCCAGCTTCTATTTTTGAGGTCATGTTCGTCGGCTAGTACTTGGAAAATGTACGCAACCAGATTAAGCGCAACATCGAGGTGATTTTGCGAGAAAGCGGTGGCTGTAGAAGTCAGGTGCGGTGTGCCGCGACTAAGCTAAGGCAGATAGGGCGGCTGGATATCGGCCGCCATGGCCCGTATTGTGCCCATAGGAGGCACCGAGCTACGAATAACGCCAATTCCACAGTGGGCACCCGTGTAGATGTGAAGTCTAGAGCTACACAAAACCTCCTCGATGCTTCTTCTTGCCATAGATCTCTTAGCTGGCAGCCTTTGCGCAACGCATAGAAGACCTCCAGCATGAGGATCCCAGCCTTGAACCGCACCGGCGCTACCGGAGGTGCAGCATAGAAGATTGATCTACGGTCCCCTCAACACAGAAGGCGCCATTGGGAAGCAGCCCCCGGAGAGGGGCTCCATTGCATGGGCAGTGCAGGAGCATTTCGGCCAGACAAGCAAAAACATCAGGAAGCAGCTAAGAGGACCAGGCGGAATGACATGATGAATGATTGAAAAGTACCATTCGTCGTGAAGCTGCATGGGCAGTCGAGACGCTTATGACGCCAGACGCGCCGTCGATCGCTTCCCCAGCCGTACTTAGATCATTTGCTGCACCGTGCGGGTTCGCGGCCCACCTAGCTTTTGCGCGTCTGAGCGTTTCGTCCACCGTTGGCGCATCACTCGCGCGCGCTCTCATCCCGTAACCTTTTCGACATCCAGCTCTCAAACCCACGCCTCTCGCTTCGCCCTTCGCAAAAGAAACCCACCATAATGGCAGCCGACCCGCTGCTCCTCTTCCAGGCCGATGACGACGATGACGCCTACAACTCCGCCTCAGACGAAGAATTCGACCCCACCGCAGCCACCGCCGGCGCCTCCGACGACGACGACGACGCGCTCTCCAGCTCCTCAGATGAGGACGCCGACGATGCTGCCGATAAACCCCGCACCCAGAAGACGAAAAAACGCAAACGCGCCGCCGCCGCGGACGATGACGCAGAGCTCGACTCTGGCGACGAAGCCACTATTACTGCGACAAAAAAGCAGTGGCAAGACTTCGACGGCGACAATGAGGGCGGCGAAGGCGGCCTCGTCAAGACGCGCGCGCAGCGGCGGCTCGAACAGAAGGAGCGGCGGCCACTCGCGCGCGTCGATGGCGCGACGGCGGACGTGGATGCGATTTGGGCGGCGCTGAGCGCGGCGCCAGTGGGTGAGGCGGGGGGGATGACCGAGGACAAGGAAGCAGGATATGGTTGGGATGCTGGGAAAGGAGAAGAACAGCAGCAGCTGAAGAAGAAGAAACAGGTGGCGGCTGTGGAAGAGCAGCCGGAGGAGGAGATGATCACGATCAAGCGGACGTACGATTTTGCGGGGGATCGCATAACCGAGGAGAGGCAGGTGCCCAAGTCGTCGGCAGAGGCGCGCTTGTACCTCGCGCAGCAGCAGGAGAGGGTGGAGAAGCTGGCTGCGGGCAAGAAAAAGGCGGCAGCGGAAGAACAGAATGCGGGCCCAGACAAGGACGCTGTGGAGGGCGTACAGAAGCAGGAGCAGCAGAAGGGAGAGGGGGCAAACAAGCCAGCCGCACGGAGGCCGCTGCGGCGGCCTTCGCGCTTCGATCCTAATCCCATGGCGGAAGTGAGGGGCTTGCCGCCGGAAAAACAGCTCACTTGGGCACGCCGCCGTGCGCTGCTTGATCCATCTGCGGCGGGTACTCCTCTACAAGCGACAGAGTCGATCACGGAGGCCCAGGCCGCGAATGCCGCGGCGTTAGTTGCGAATAAGAGTAAGGAGAAGGCACAGAAGCTCAATACGGTGGACAAGAGCAGGCTAGATTGGGCCGGCTATGTCGACAAGGAAGGCATAGCCGAAGAGCTGGACGAGTATGGCCGCGCGAAGGAGGGATACTTGGGTCGCATGGACTTCTTGGACCGTGTGGATCAACGAAGGGAGGAGGAGAGAAGGGCTGCGAAGGCCGCATTGAAGACGTGATTGCTGCTGTATTGGATACCCGAGATTTTATTTCTGCACGAAGAGCTGTTCCTCAAAACATTGAGAAGTTGTGGAGCTAAAGAAGAGCGGCGTATGAATATGGAGAACCAGGGAACCCGTAGGTTTCGTTCGAAACACGGGTGCATTGTCCCTTGTACAGAAAAAACTAACACCTTCGTTCGAGAAGCGGCCAATCGCCGGCCAACCGCCAGCAATGGTGTCCGCTGTATGGAAAAGTACCGAAAAGCCATCCTCTCATTATGATCGCCCTTTCCTAGTTGAATGGCTTAACTCTAAGTAGCAACAGCGAATATACTCTCTGCTTGAGCGAAGTGTGAAATCGATGCTCAGCAACCTCACGTGAACAACTTGACTATGCCTTGTACTGACGCTCTATTTTAACCACTCATTACTGTGTCAACCGTGGTATCCGCCTCTCCTTCCTTACCACTCTCATAGTCAAGATCGTATATCTTGTAGTGCTTTAGATCATCACTCAACACACAAACAACGCGCCTATCCTTACGACCATTGGCGTCGATCTTAACTGGAGTGAAGCGCTCACTCGCCGGGAAAACATGTTTGACAAACGGTGCCCATGTCTCTGGCGTCTCCAGGTTCCATACCTCACGTGCTTCATCCGGGGCCGGAGTGCCACAGGGGAGGGCAGACGAGGAGGCGGAATGAGAAGCGGCCACATTATGGTTGTGGTGCAGGGTGCTGGGAGTTCGCTCGGTAGAGAATGCGGAGTAGGGGAACGAAAGGAGGTATGAGGCATCTGCTGGAGCATTAGACAACGAATTCCTGTCTTACTGCTATGCTCTAGGAATAGTAGACGTACCTTCCCTGCGGAAGAGGACCATGAATGAGGTGTCATCTACGAATTTGAGGTCTTGAATGTTGCAGCCAGCGAATTTGATAGTGATAGTTTGCATTGTGCGAATGGCGTTGTCGACGGTATCGATGACACCCGAATGTACGATGCGGTGAAGGCGTACTGCAAAGCTTTAGCGAATATATAAGATGGACAAGATAATCTCTCTTACTTTCACCTTTGGCATCTTGAGGAACGAATGCAGTGTAGGTTGAAATGTCAGACCCATTGTTCAGCTTCTGAACTTGCAATCAGTACATTTGCTGCCCATCGAGGGATGAATGCTCACCTCAAATACCATGCGCATATCTCTGGCTTCTGACAGTCTGCATTCCTCCAATACTAGACCACAGCTCATACTACTGTTTGTCGCTTGCCAGGCCGTAATCTGGGCGAAAAGTTCTCGGCACTGTCCCTGCAGAATCTCTTGCAGAGTCCAAACGCAAAGACTTCCTTCCTGTATAGGCTGGTTCTCTCGATGCACATTCATACTGTGCTTCACGAGATCGTACGCAAAGAGCTCTGGCCTAGGATTGATGATTTCTTGCTGGCGCCTCAAGAAGGGCGCAAGCTTGCTCTTAGCCAATGCGCCAGGTATGTATGCTAGGAGCAGGTTATGGTCGATGCCAGGATCCCTTTCAGCTGCTTCTTCTGCGGTTTGTGACGAGGGGTCCGAAGCCTGCGTATCGATTTCATGACGGAGCCACTTCGAAAAAGCCGTAAACTGGCGACGCTCCTCTCCAGCATATATGAGTACATCATGTGCGAGCAGACGAAGACATCGAAGTGTGTTCAGTATGTTGCTGAGCTCCTCCGGAGGGACGTTGATTATCGCACTGGACCCAGTGTAACGAGCAAGGCCGCGAAGCATGCTTACAACAATGCTGGTGCGATCCAATGCAGGTATAACGTTCTCGTGCGTCATTTCTAAAATTCTGGTGTATCCCTGGCTCGCGGCCTGATCCCACCTTTTGTGGCCCTGCTTAGAGCTTAGTGAGGTCTTTGAGGCATGAGGTATAGACACTCACATTTTCCGCCAATTCATCCACCAACCACTCCTTGATGGTGGGAGGGCAGTCACCGGAAACCGCCAAATGATAGAGGTTTGAGATAAAATCTCCTTCTTCCTTTTCTGCCAGGGTCTCGCTGATATTCCGCATGAACCTCGAGGGTAGGTCTCGTGCATTATGAAAGTACGCGATGATAGTTCGGAAGGAAGATTGAAGATACTGCAGGAGATTCTGCAACTGGGCTGTTCTCGACGCAATGAGATGGAGATAGATCCCATTAGACGGAATGAATCGAAGTGTAAGCGGGACGACTATAATGCGTGGCTTCCCTTGCGTACTGTCTCGAGTCTCCACCAAAGTAAGATGGCTGCAGGAATACGGGTGTGAGGCGTGAAGGAGCGGGACCGGACTCGACAGTGACCACTCGGAGGGCACCCGCATACCACCAATCTCCAGGGAGTCGTATATGGTGGGACTAACAGTCCCATCATCACATCCGATGAGTAGGACGTCGACGGCATTGCTATCGCGCAAGTGTTGTGAATGGAATATTGCATCAATGGATTGCTGTGTGCTGAACGCGTCCGTTGATTTCGCTTTGGAAATCATTTGGAAAGGGTTCGCAGGTGGTGCTGGAATGACAGAAAGCTTTGGGAGGGCATCTTGCACGTCTGTAAGGGCGATTTGATCAGGCAAGTCAGGCGAAATGCCCAGTTTGGACAAGTCTGGTTGCCGTTGGAGGAAATCGTCGAGCGTGATCTCTTGCCTTTTCTGGTCCCATTCTTCTGTGGCCTCAAACAGCTCTCCATCATGAGACGATCCGAAGCGATAACGAGCTGAGCCAGTACCGGTGCGATCTTTCACGGCGTTGACGTCAATGAAGTTGACACCCCAAGCAAGCGACGAGATACGCGGTGTCGATTCATCATCGGTAGCGAAACTCGCCGCTTCCCGGCGCACCTGCTTGACCGTCTTTCCTGTCTCTGACGAAACGATGTCGACCGCACCATCATCCCATGCGATAGCAATATGTTGGCCTGCATGAAAGACAGATAAGCGTCGGGGCACGTGCTGAGAATTGTGCTGAGAAATGTGCTGTTGCTTGGACAGAGGACGTTTACCATTGAATTTCCAGCAGATTGAGTCGACCTTGCTCTCGAAACTCTTGCGTTTCAGGCCGAATGCTCTCTGCCCATTAAACCTGTATACGTCGAGAGTTTCTTCCTGGGTAACGACAGCGACAAGGTCCATTGTCGGGCAGTAAGAAATGAGACGAGGGTGGATTGCCTGCGGCAGAGCTTTTTCGGCCTGCAGCATCAGCGATGGTGCCTCTACGGGCTCCATGGTGAGCTGTAGGCCGTGAGGCGATGTTGGTGGTGGTTGTTGTTGCTGTCGGCAAAGGTCGTCATCGGCGTGACGGAAAGTTGCGAAGCGCGTCGGCCGGAAAACGCGTTGTCGGCTGTGTGTAGGAGCCGTGAGGCAGCGCCCGCGTGGTCAACATTTTACATTTCAAACGCAGGAAATTTCCATACAGCAGGTGCTACGTCACGTATGTTCATGCACGCAGGGCCCGAAATTAAGTGGGTGTGAATTACGGGTCTCATTTTTCAGCAGTTGTCGATCCACGACATCAGATCCTCTCTATCAAGAAACTAAACCGGCTCGCTTCTCCACAAAGCTCTGGGTCTCCGGCCAACCCTAGCTGCTGCCAACCGTTCCTAATTATCGCAAGCACGCAAATGTCAGTCATTAAACGACCTCATAGTTCTCAGCAATGGACTTGATGTCCTTAGAGAAAGAAATGTCCTGGTTCTCGTTGAGCAGCGTCACGGATGCGACCTAGCAGGGTGTTAGTTAAGGTGTATAGCAGTCGCAGACGAAGTCATCACTTACATCAACTTCCACGAAAGGCTTCGACTTCGTGAAGCGCACTTTCATGGGGAAGAATTCGGCGTCGCTATCCGCTTGAGCCTCAAACTCAAAGCTTCCCGTCGAGTTATCCGCATCCACAGAGCCAATGTTCCATTCCAAGCTATCCCCCGACACCTCATAGACAGCATCAAAGCTTGACACAGAGGGTTCACTTGTGCTGTAGGGAATGGTGACCGTCACATCCCTCAGAGCATCTCCGCCAGTCAACTCGTACTCAATGGTAACACTATAGGTGTTGTTGTCTGCCTCGCTAACCCACACGGTGAAGTTGATCGGCGGCTCGCTAACCTCGCCGGGCTTCGCAACCAACCTCCATTTCAACACACCGACACCCATGTTCACAGGGAATCCCTTGGAGGCGTCTGATAGCTGGATGATCTTGTCGTTGCGGAAAGAGGGTTTATCAACCTTGGGGTGGGAGGAGAGCTGAGCTCCGTGAGTATTGCCCATGTCGAGGTCCAGTCTGATCTGCGTCAGAGCCGAATCACTAACGCGCAGCTGCAGATCGCCCTTGACTTCAAAGTGTTCGAGCGAGCCTTCTCTGCTAAGTCTTGCGGTAATCGCCTCAGTGAGAGCAATGTGAACGGCCTCACGGTCACCCGAAAGCGATGCGCGCGCAGGCGCAGAAGGGGCAGCTGCAGGCGTGGGCGTGTTGGAAACCAATGGCGCAGACGCTTCGGCCTCCGCACCGAGATCGGCACGGACAGCGTCAAACATGTTGGTGGTCTTCGACTTCTTGCCTAGCTGCATACCCTTGCCTCTGACCGGCATGGGCTTCTTCGTCTCGTTCTTAGCCGCGTTGTAGCTGTCGTAGGTGTCGGGTACGGTCGTTGGCACGCTGGGTGTGTAGGTGGGGTAGGACGGAGTGCGAGGAATACCACCAGCGCGACCACTGCGAGACATCTCCTTGCGCTGCATCTCGAGCTGCTTGGCCTTCCTCTTGCGCTCCTCGCTAGCCTCGAGCTCCTTATTGCGAGCAATGATCTCCTGGATCCTTTCCTCATGGGATTCCATGTCCAAGAATGTCTTGATTTGGCTCAGTGTCAGGTTCTCCCTGTATCCGAGGGTGACGAGCTCGTCAAAGGCGCTGAGGAGTTCGAAGGCATTGCGGAGAATCTCGCGCTCGTCAAGGCTCTTACATATGCTCGAGACGACCTGGGCGAAGAGATGGAGTGAATCGATGTCCTGCAGGATATTGGATTGGCGGTTTGTGATCAAAACCATGTAGAGCTCGTCAAGGGGCTGGTAGACGTAGCGGACGTTGTCCTGCTCGACAGTGGTATGCTGAGTCCCGGAGTCGGCAAGCTTGGGGAAAGAGGCCAGAAGGGCTTCGATGCGAGAGCGCTGCATCTCGCGGAACTGGCGCGAGAGGACGGCCTTGCCGCCGCGCGTGCATATTGATGCTGCGAGAACAACCTAGGAGAAAGGTGTCAGGTGGAGCCAGCGCGGGGGCAATTTACGGCAATTCGTACCATGATGGCACCAGTATGAGTCGGCAGAGTAAAGCGGTGCCAGACGAGTAGAATGCACGAAGTGGGCGGGATTGGTTGCGTAGTCGCAGCGGTGCCTTCAACACCTGGCTTCTTGTGGTTTCCTCCGAGCGGCCAAGGAAGCTCCGGTGAGCGCCCGTGCTTACTCAGCTCCCGCGTGCGTGCATTCATTTCCCTTGTTGCTGCTGTCGCCTCCAGCTCCTCTGCCAACGCGCCCCCCATCAAGCTCTTTTGAGTCACCCTCTACCCTCCAGGCTACCGCTCCTCCCTGTTGCACGTGGCGAGAGCACAGCTCGACATCATCAGCAGCCCATCCGAGCTACCCTACCCCGCCCGCAGACTTTTCGCCAGTCGCGCCCGTCCGGCGCGTGCGCTCATGTTCTCTGCGCCCTCTTCGCTTTCCCTACTAATCCACAGCACCCTACTTCCCTCTTTTTAAGCCACATCAAATCCGCTACAGCTCTGCACTCCGCGAGCAATCCACGCCTAGTATCACAAAGCCGGTCGATCATGGCCATGGCTGCCCCGAATCAACCCCTTCCGGGCCTACAAGTTACCGCGCCCGACGAAGACATGGAGATATCCGATTACGAGCGCAACGCCGACGACATTGATATCGATATCGACCTCACTGTCGATCCGAGTCACCACGAAGATGAGAACATGGACGACGATCGGTCTGAGAATGATAACAGAGACGATGTTATGCTCGATGGTGATGGTAACGATGACGAGGATGGCATGATGCAGGATAACGTGTCTGTCCCTGACGAACATTTGACCGATGCAAGTGACGTTGGCTTGGTCGACATAGAAGTCAAGGAGGCGCCGCAAGCACAGCCGGATGCGGCCCAGGTGGATGTAGAAGTGCAAGATAGCGGTCAAGCCGACGACTATATCGACTACGATGACACTATCGAGGCGCAAGCTCAGGCAGCACCAGAGTACCCTCAACAGAGCGATGTCCACCAGCCAGTCAACGACCAGAACCAACTTCCGATTGCCACAGACGAAACCACTCAACAGCCAGGTATTCAACCACAGGATACCGAAAGTGTCGCTATGCCTCAACCTACAGATCAGAGCCAGGCCCCTGTATCAGTAGAAGATCAAACCCAAGTCCAGGAGTTTCCAGTCGATCCTCAAGTTCAATCCTCAGGTGACATTCAAGGTGTTCCCGATCATGCCGTCAAGGAGCTTCAACAGGTGGAAAACGCTACTGAACCGCCCTCCGCGCCTGATTTTGCTCAGACCGTTGATGTTTCTCGAGTTGCCGCTGCAACTGCTGAGGGAACCCATCCGTCAACCGAGGCGCCGGGAAGCAGCCATCAAGATGAACGTGGCTTGGAAGATGGTCATCAAGCTGATATCACAGCTACCGCCGAAGCGCCTGAGCAGCATGGAGTTTCTGAACAAGCGGCTGAGCAGTCCAACGAGTCTTTTGATTTCTCGCACCTACCGTTCGACCCTAACCAAGAAGCAGACGAGCAGTCTCCCCATCCTGGAACGTCTCTGCATGCAGTTGTAGTTGTGTACCAGGGCGACGAGATCTCCTTATTCCCTCCTGATGAAAGCGATACCTCGGATAGTTTCTATTTCCTGCAAGATGAATCTCTGGTTCACGAGAGCATCAAGACTCTGCTACAAGCTTGCCGACAGGTTCTGGGCGAAACCGTTCGAGAAGAAGACGAGTTGGAGATTGACATTGCGGAACTTGGGCTTTGCGTCAGCGAGGTTAGTCACTCTTCACCCTTTTGCCTCAAGCCACTAGATGCTAACTGCACTAGGATTCTATCCATGCCACAGATACTAGCTTCGCCCAAATCCTCGATGTTTACCTCCAACTACATCAGCTCGATGGACATCAGAACCCTGGCCCGCTCTACTTGACACTAAACACTAAGACCAGGTTTTCAGCCCGATTGCAATCCTTGCATGCGGCTATTGCCGATGGTAGGGGCTTATCTCAGCTGTCGCTCCTGGACAATGTGTCCGAGGAAGAGGCGCACGTCGAGTCTGAAGTTGGTCCCGAGGAGCAGCTTTACCAAGAGGGAGACCAGCACTCCGTCAGTGAACAAGTGCTAGACCATGACGCTTCTGGGGCTGGTGATGTCGACGACCATTCGAATGTTGGTACTGGCATGGAGCCTCGGCCTGGAGTCAATCCCGAAAGTCCACCGGACGAAGGACCTAATATTCCGTCTGAAAAACACTCGCCTAGCTTGCAATCTCAAGAGCAGACATCACGATCGCCTGCAGAGAACGAGGTTCAGAGCTATGTTTCGCCCCCTACCGAGAAGTCCCAGGAGCAGCAACCGAGTGAGGTTGTGGAAGATGTGTCTAACAAGGAAGAGAGTGCGCCCTATGTTGAGGACGATCCTAGAACGTATGGCGTTGTTCCTGAAAACTCACATGACAATGATCAGATTGACTATGACGACGGCGAGAATGCCGAGGATGCGAAGGATGATGCGTCTTACCGATCTTCGACCCTGCAGGGCGACAATACACCAGCTTTACTAGAGGAGGGCACACCTCAGCGCGATCACACCAGTGGTCTCACTGTGAATGACGCTGGCGTCACACCCACGGCGATTGCTGGCTTACCGCGCGGTGGATCGTTCGATAAAAGCGCCGAAGCTCACTCGGCCGAAGCATATGCCGAAAGTCATGAAGACAAGCCTGCCCATGAGCGTGGGGAAGACCCGGCGCCGGCTGCCGATGCCGAGGCTAGTGCGGGCGTTGAGTATGACTCTGCAAATGTGGACAAGCAGGAACTGAGCGACGCAGATAAGGAGTTGGAGCAAGAATTGGAGCGCGAACTCAACAACCAAGGCGCATCTTTCGATCTACCATATGATTATCCCGAGGTCTTCGATGGAGATGGAGAAGAATATTCAGCGGATTTGGAAGGAGGTGAGGAGTACAGCTATGAACAAGAGATGAATGGCCAGGAGAGGCAGGAGGGCGAAGAGTCGCACGAAGGATTTACTGTTGGTGAAACGGGGAACACCCAGGAAAACGTAAATGTGGCCGACAACGGGCTGCCCGCTGATCATCAAGACACACCCCATGGTGATGGATTCGAGGACGCCGAGGCCGATCAAACGGCAGAGAACGATCTTGACGGAGCTCACTCGGCTACTGACAAGGACTTGCAAGTCGGTCTTGGTGAACGATCTCAGCCAAACGCTCAAGCCTCCGACGAAGATGAACTGGACGCGATAGACTATGATGATGAGGAGCTCTCAGAACATGATGAACCTGCGGTTCAGTCTCCATCCTCTGGCAAGCGAGGCTGGGAGGAGCTTGGTCAAGATGAAGACGAACAAGTCGACAAACAAGGTAGGTCTCGTATTTCGCCCCCTCAAATAACTTAACTAACCTGGTAGCAGCGCCGAAAAAAGTGAAGTCCGAATGATCGCGCCGTTGACCGCTGCCAAGGTCGAGGTCCACTTCGTCATGGGCTCGTAGTTACCCTTTGATACCTGCCGCGGAACCCCCATTCCTCCACTCTCGCATCCCCGATAACCCCGCATATCTGCAACATAACACACAACAGCTCCTCACTTACATTGCAGCGATGACTGCAACATCGCATCCAACCTCCCGACACGGACACGATGACAGTGTGCCCTTGGGCTGCATGTCGGCATCTACCCGAGGGTCATACACCCTGCGAATTCCGGAACGACCAGCACCTGCGGACACCCGACAGATTACGCGGAAAGCACATCTTTATCAGCAGATTGCACGAGCTACAGGTAATGGACTAACATGTAGGGATTCAAAAAGCAGTAAGTTGTGAAGCTCAATACCACTAATCCTCTCCAACATCTCTTTCAGCCCCTTGAGGAGCTTGTTCTACCGTTTGCTTGTTTCTGCTTTCTTCTCAGCACCGATTTCTCACCGTTCGGACGAACACGTTGGCCGATCTCCACGGGAAGGTTTTAACGGATGGTATGGAAGCGGGCGTTGTGGCGCAAGGGTCTAGGTATAGGCGCAGAGCGGTATAGCAGAGGGCAAAAATGCGTCAGCTTGGAGCTGATGCTGGAGATACCCGGGACTAATTAGGGGCGTCGTTCTAGTTTGGGCAGAGTTGTAAGATTGACAGGTTGCCGAAAAGGGGAGGGAGGGGCAGATAGGGCGCGGAGTTAATAGCAAAGTCTTCGCGTTGCGAGAACAGTAATGAGCACAGCCATCCGCGAAAATCACCAGGACGTGATTAGCGCGCTGTAATCATTGGCACGTTTCGTATGGGCGTGTTGAGGAACGCGTGGCCACTCCACAAGCACCTGAAACCCAGGCCCGAAAATAGAAGTACGGACACCCCAGTCGCAGGCGGCCAGGCTTGGGGCTGGGGTGGTTCCGCGGATGACAGAGGCAACGAGGGCTTCCGCTCCCGAGCCCAGAGCTTAGGTAAAACGCGTGACGGACCTCTCCTGACGAGTGCATATTGCGCATGCGTGGCCGCAGAGTGCTCCATCTGTCGCAGAGACGTCGCCTTTCAGTCAGTCGCTTCCACTTCCTCGCAGGGCCCCATTTGCCGCTCGCTCCTTGCGCATCACGTCGCACCTCCAGGCACGCCGGCTCACAGACCACCTACGCAACGCCGTCCGTTTCCAGCATCCGCGCGCCAGCCTCATTACCGTCACGGTACCAGGCTTTTTGCCTCAGCAATCCACACCTGCCCAGCCCTGCCTCCCAACAACCACCCCGAGTCCTCCAGACCCGCTGGCCCGCTGGCGCCATTGTCTCCTCCCGCTTGCACCACACTGCTGCCCTCCGTCGAGTCCTCGGCCGCGCGACGATCCCGGATTCCGCGGACAATCTGCTGCGCGCTGCCTCCCGCAACCGCCGTAACGGCTTCCAGAGCATACAGTCAGGTCGCCGGACCTGATCATACGCCATCATGGTTGAGGACAAGTGCGTCGCCCTCTCCGCCGTCGCGCGCGGCGCCGCGTGAAAGCGCCGAACCCAGCAGGGCGCTCCGCCGCAGGGAGAATTAGGAAGCTGACTTTTGCTTGCTGCATGCAGATATATCGGCCTTATGCTGGCCATCTCTTCATCTTTAGCAATTGGTGAGTGGTCCGCGACTGTGTCGCTTCCTCCTCCATAGAGTGCCGGCTAATCAAGGAGTCCAGGCACGAGCTTCGTCCTGACGAAAAAGGTGCGTCGCACAGCCTCGACCTCGCCATAAACCTATCTTTCTCCTCGCCCCGACCGCTGTACACAACGGAACACACGCTGACAGGGCGCGATAAAGGGTCTCATTCAAGCAGGGGAGCAGCATGGCTTTGACGGAGAAGGATTCGCCTATCTCCGGAGCACGATATGGTGGGGAGGCATCATTACAAGTGCGCGCACAACCCCACGATATGCTGGTCTCATGCTGACCAGAAGTAGTGGTCCTTGGCGAGGTCGCAAATTTTGCAGCATACGCATTCGCGCCCGCTATTCTGGTGACGCCGCTGGGTGCGCTCAGTGTGCTGATCGGGTGAGTTTGGTGGACATGCGGTAGAGACTTGGCTGGGACTAACGGACGAGTACAGCGCGGTCCTGGGCGTTTATTTCCTCAATGAGAAGCTGGGCACGTTGGGCAAGATCGGATGCGCGACCTGTCTTATTGGATCCGTCATTATCGTTCTCCATGCCCCGCCCGACAAGGAAGTGCAGACGGTCGACGAGATTCTTCATTTCGCAATCCAGCCTGGTAAGCGCGTAACAGCCACGCAAAAAAAGAAAAGAAAAGAAAAGAAAAGAAAAGGAAAGGAAAAGGCCATATTCTGACTTTCGCATAGGCTTCTTATTTTACTGTGTTCTTGTAACGGGTTTCTCGATCTTTATGATATACAAGGTCGCGCCGAAGTATGGACGGAAGAACCCATTGATCTATCTTTCCATCTGTTCGACCGTCGGCTCGCTCTCTGTCATGGCTGTTAAGGCTTTTGGCATTGCCCTGAAGCTCACCTTCGCTGGCAAGAACCAATTCTCCCACCCTAGCACCTACGCTTTTGCCATTGTCGTGGTGGTCTGCGTCTTGACCCAGATGAACTATTTCAATAAGGCCCTCAGCCAGTTCTCTACCAATATGTACGTATCTCAGCCTTCAGGTTTTCGAGATCATCCGGTGAAAATCATACAATATTGACCAAAGCTACGTTGGTTGCAGTGTTAACCCTTTATACTACGTCACCTTCACGACCTTCACACTTGTCGCCTCGTTCATACTCTTTCGTGGGTTCAACACGACTTCCGCAGTCAACACGATCTCCCTCATTTGCGGCTTCCTAGTCATCTTCTCGGGGGTCTATCTCCTCAACCTGTCCCGTACCGACCCCGACGGCACTTCGTCCCTTGCGAACAAATTTGGCGACGCTGTGCCCACCGATGGCATTGCAAATTTCCAAACACGTCGTTCGATGCAGTCCAGGCGCAGCGACGATTCGGGATTTGCGGGTCGGGGTAGCCTCGGCGACCGCGAACGCCTCATGCGATCATACGACCAACGAGACTTCGATATGGAGGAAGGGCAGGCCTTTGGGCTTGGAGATCTCGCCGATGACAGCGAGGAAGACGATGGTAGCGGCCGAAAGAGGACAAGCTTTGAAGATCCAAGGCTGGGAAGCGCAAGAAACTCGCGTTCCGGGCGGTCAACACCCTCCGGCAGTGGAAGGAGAGGTACACCTGTGCAGCTCGAAAAAGGCACTGTGAGGCCTAATAAGAAGAGCTTGGATCGGTGAAGAGAGCGGCGAATTCTTTAGCGCTTCATAAGTGCTCTGTTCTGCACCGCCAACGCTGTGCATCTCCTTGTGCCATAGATGCCGGAACTATACCTTTTTATGTCTCTTTGACAAATCCGGAAGGCGATGGCGGCGTTGCTTGTATTATCTTCTGTTCTTGAATTTTTCCCTGGATCGGCCATTGGGGATCAGGAAGTGATCTTATTCCCCGTGGTCAAAATTTCTTACGTTCGACGACATTTCTCACGAGGTCTACGTTCTCATGCCTTGTCGATCGAGGCAACTCTAAGACCTCGTTCTACTGCCTAACATTCCCTGGCTTTCTTTTCTTCCCCTTTTTCTTTTTTTTTTTTTTTACAATCCCCTCTATTAAACTTCTTACCGTTTCCGGTAGGAAGTCTAGACTTCAGTTGTATCTCTCTCCTGGTTTCTTGGTTTTCTCCTATAAGGCATGTTTTGGTGGTCGGACATGGTCGGCTGGATGAACTCAAGTTTGTGCTGCACAGGTTTCCTTTTCGCCAATCTCTGGGAAAGAGCAAGAGAGCATCTGGAGCGCATGCCAGGTTCAGTGCATCGGAGCTTGCGAGGGCTCGCAGGGCGGATGTGATGGGTCATCTGAGTTTATCACATGGCAATCCCACACTGCGGGACCCCGGATGAATTTTCCAAGCGCTATGACTGCTACGGCAGTGGGGTTCTTTGTACTCATTTTTTTCTCCTTTCATGAAACGTCGATTGTAGAGAAAAGGTAAACAAGCATGTGGGTGAACCAGAAAAGGAGCATCGGCATGCTGGGGAAGAGGAAAAGGGAATGGAGTTACTCGAAGAAGGGGATATACCATGGTTAGGTTGATGGATCACTCACTCGGCGGGCTCGAGTGTTCAACAACAAAAAAAATTAAACAACCATACAAAGCACAAAAAACAGAGGCTGCATACAAAATATCCCATCATCTCTCTGTCGCATCTGTTTTCCCCTGCCCTAGCATCTTCGATATTGCCCGACATCGGGCCTCTTTTCTGCCGACCGCCATATACTTTTCCGTCTTTCTCCGTCTCTTTCTCTTCCCCTTTATCGGGCAGCAACACTGATGGCCTAGAAGCTCCTCATGCACCACCTCCTGTTCTCCCTATCCTCCTCTAGAAGTCGGTGGTGCCATTCTATATTCTCGTCGATCACGCACGTGGTCGCTCGGACCTTATTTGTCCCCTTCTCGCGGCCCGTACTGTATTTTGACCCCACTGCACTCCACCGCCGGCCCGGCCCCTGACAGTTAAGCTCTACCCCTGCCGGAACTGCTAATACTGCGTGCTAGAGGACGCGAGTGCTTCTGCTTCGTCGGCTCGGGTGTTATCGCATAATCCGTGATCGGCGCCAGGGTGCAGGTCGTGTGGAGGCTGATTGATCTTTGCGCAGGATGGGAATAATAGCTACGATCGAGGTGCGGACTCAGCTTTGGAGGGGTCTATGAACTTTGATACAGATATTCCTTTGACTTTGTCCCTTGTCTTTTTTTTTTTTCCTGTGCAGGAACGCGTCAACATGAATTGGACGTGTACCTGCAGCACCCGTGAACCCGGTTCGCAGCAGATGCGTTCGATATTGCGTTTCAGCATGAAGGATCCACCGGCCCCTGCAGCTGATGGGAGAAGGTTCCCCTCCAAGCTGTCACAGGACGTTGAAGGGGTACTTGGCGTTTGAATTACAGGCCTGGGCGGGGGTGGTCAGCTGAGGCTCCGCTGCCGTAGTCTGTGGTTGGCGCATGGGTTCGAGAAAAGGTGATCGAATGGTTTGAGCACGCTGTCATATTTCGCGAGGCATTGAGATGCGAATATAAGCATATAGGACAACTGAGACTCGGCATTTGCCTTTTTGATTCATATCCAAACGCTAGGTGTGTTGCTCATGTGTAGGATTTACGCCGACGGGTGCCAGGTGACCATCCTGGGTAGATGCGTGGGTGTGGACACACTGTTGACATTTTTTTTTAAAAAAAAAAAAACACACTTTTCGAGTCTTTCTCTTTGCACGCGCGTCTCGGACCGCAATCAAGCGTATTCGAGCAGCTTCAACACCTCGGGCTTATGGAGTGAAGAGATCAGCGCGGGTGTTGGGTGTTGACATCAAGCCTCTCGTCTCTCGGAGGCCAGAGCTCCCAGATCCCTGCAGCATGACGTCGCGGGCAAGCAGACCAGCTGCACGCCCCGCGTGCAAGTCGGCATGGCCCGAAAGAACCTGGCACATCCTCAGCCATTTTTTCACCAATCAGCCCACCAGCACAGACATGACGCTTGCTGCTTGTAGAGCTCCATCTCCCGCGTGCTGTTGCGTCCGTCTCTCCCCTCGACATCCGCAGTGCCCACCATGGCCACACTCAAAGTCCACGGCGGCAGCGCCTTCCTGAACTGGAGAGCCACCACCCCGCGCCTCTATATCACGGCCGAGAGCGATGAATTCGACGAGATGACCCTGCAGGCCTGGCGCGAGGAGGGCTTCGACGTGCAGTACTTGCCCTTCGGCGACGGCGGGAAGCAGTATGTCAAGACGTTGCACTCGCTCAAGGAAGGCCTCGGCGTGGGAGGCATGTTTGCCATAGTAGGTACATACCACGGCCCCGTCTCACCTCTACGAGCTCTGGCTTCAGGCGCGCAGCTAATGCCCCTCACTTGCAGCGTTCGGCGACGCTGCCTCCGTCTGCCTCGAGACCTTCATCCGCCAGGACCTGAAGCTCAGCGCCCTTGTCGCCTACTATCCATCGTCCATACCGGACCCGCAGACGCAGTACATGCCCTCACTGCGCGTCATGGTGCACCTTGCCGGCACCCAGATCGGCGTCAACAAGAACTCGGAGATCCTGGGCATCCAGGGCAAGCGCCGCACCATCACGAAGAAGATCACGCCCGGCATCGGCACTGGTGGCTTGCAGAAGCTAAAGTTCCCGTGCTACACCTACCAGGGCGTCGAGCCAGGTTTCGCGGAGCACGACCTCGAGGAATACGACAAGGTCGCGGACGCAGTGGCGTGGAGCCGTTCGCTAGACACCATCCGCCGCGGCTTCTCTGCCGAGCTCAACATCGAGACGGTGTGGGAGGAGAACGAAGAGCGTGAGTCTTCCTTTCCGCTTTGCTTATATGGCCAGAGAAGTGAGGAGGCAGCGTTGTGCTGATCAGACAAACACCCGCAGACAAGTTCCACGCGCCAAACACACAGAAGATCCTCAGCACCATGACCGACCTCCTTCCCCCGCACGTTACCTACACGCCGACTATGACGGGCGCAAAAGGCAAGGAGGACCTCGCCCGCTTCTACAACGAGTGCTTCCTGCCGAGTATTAATCCTCGCGCCGACCCATCCATCGGCCTGAAGACGCGCCTGCTCTCACGCACCATCGGCGTCGATCGCATCGTCGACGAGCTGCTCGTCAGCTTCAAGCACACCCAGCCCATGCCGTGGATCCTGCCCGGCGTGCCGCCCACGGGGTTGCCGGTTGAGGTTGTGTTGGTGAGCATCGTGGCGCTGCGCGGTGGGAAGCTGTTCTCTGAGCATGTTTATTGGGATCAGGCGGCAGTTTTGGTGCAGGTCGGGTTGTTGGATATTGAGGATGTGCCGGAGGGTTGGCGGAAGAAGGGGGTGAAGGAGTTGCCGGTAGTGGGGGAGGAGAGTGCGCGGAAGGTGGTGGATGAGGAGAGAGAGCCGTGGAATGAGTTAATTCCAGATTGGTGAGGCGGCCTAGGGCGTGGAGGCGCGGTTGACCGGCTTTCGAGTAGATATATGGTGAGCTGTTATATGACGCCGTATGGTAATCATAATGAATTGCATGATGTGGCTACTGGAATACACTGCTGCGCTATTCTGCTCAATGCCACTGCTTTTTTCTGCTGTTTCTACCGTCCACCTGCATAGCTGAGTACGCCAACAATCTGCTTCACATCTATCTGGCCCCCCAATCAGCCTCGCCTTTTACTCACTCTCCCCCTTTCACTGCCGTCCCCTGGGTGGAGCCAGACCCCAAGTCAGTCTCCGCCGTCTGTCTAGTCCGACGACCGCTCGCACCCCTACCGTTATTCCCGCCCAATCTCCTCACAACCTTTTATCGCTAGCACTTCGACCAGTTCCCGCACCGTCCAATTGCATAGAACCAGTCTCATACGCCCGCCTCTTCGACAGAAATGGCGCTCCTCCACACTCGCCGCCACTGCCTTCTCCACCTCCTCCCATTCCCACTTCTACATCTCCTCGTAAGCTCACCTGCTCTTTTCCACTGCCCCCCGCCGACTCGGCAGACGACCGTCGAAGAGCGCTGCGGCGCGGAGCGAGAAGGTCGGCGTCGGACCGTTCGTCTCTGGAACTCGATCCGGACGTGTTCGCTCCTCCGGCGTCGGCATCGGCATCTGCGGAGTAGTAGTAGTCGACATCGATGGCCGTGGTGAGGATTGGGGCGACGGGGCAGACGTAGAGGTCGCGCAGGCAGGGGACGCAGAGGGAGAGATAGACGGTTGTCGGGGTAGTGGCATCCGTACCGGTGGAGTGGCTATCCCTGCTACCGTGTTCGTCTTTGCCCGGGTATATGTAGATGGGGATGTAGTCGTTGTTGTCATCACCACCGTCGTCGGAGACTTGGATGCCCGGTGTCGTGTGGAGAGTGGAGTAGACCATGCGCGGGTTGACGCGCTCGAGGCTGATGTAGGTGGAGCCGGCTTGGGAGATGGAGTGGGAGGGGAGCGGACATTGCGGGTAGGCGCAGGTGATGGGCGAGGTATTTTGAGGGGCGTGTCGGGAGTCGCGGAGGATGAAGAGAGAGGCTGTTGGGCGGGGTGTTCTTTTTAGCAAGGGGCTGTTGTGTTTTATATGGCAGTTTTAGGGTACTTGCATTCTAAGCTCCGGATGATTTTCCGGATGGTGGCATTGATGAGTAGGTGCTCCTGCCAGACATCGGACTTGGTGAGGAGGTAGGTGAGTGCGGCGGGAGTGTGGCGGATGCATGGGCTCTCGCGACGGTCGAGGACGGCGCGCCAGGCGCGGGCTTGGGAGTCGAAAGTGTTGTTCGTTTCACTGCTGCTGTTGTCCTCATTGTCGCCGTCGGTAAATATGTGGTCGAGGGAACTTGCAATTGTGGTAGCTTTGATGTCGGGAATCTTGATTTCTTTTGCGCCAGTCAAGTTCTTTAGGGCATTGGTCTGGTACTTGGTCCTGTCGCGGCTAAATTGGTCAAGGTATTCATCGATTTCATCATTGTTGAAGTTGGCACCGAACAGCTTTTCGTTCCTGCTCCATGGATGGCAGGAAAGGAAGGAGACCTCGTCGACGCCATGGCTGGTGTCGACGACGGCGCGACCTTGAGGACATATCCCGATGTCGGATGAGAGCGAGGGTAAGGGCGGTGGTCTTGGGAGCAAGTCCATGATGTTGCGTCGCTTCATTCCTTTGACCTTCGGCGGATCCATGGGTGGGAGGTTGTTAGCTTGCTGGAGGAGAAGTGATGTGGAGGGTTGCTTGTGAAAGGCCAAGAGGATGAGAAGCGATTTCAGCGAACTTCGAGGATTAGGGCTTCCAGTGGCATCCAACAGCGATGGGAAAGATTGGTTTCACGTGCAGTGCTCGCGAAGTGATGCGCTCCTGAGAAGAGTGAGCTCACTTCAGCGGCTGACAACCGCTTCAGGCTCAGGTGGCCTCACCTACATATCTTGGAAGGAAAGTCTGACATGGCATCTACGATTGGAGCCTAAGAGCGGTAAATAATAGTGGTGGCCGAGAAGTCCAGCGAATATTAGAATTGAGGACACGCGATGTTGGAACACGCATGCCCGCGGTCACCTGTGTAAACCCTCGATAGATCACGAAGCAGCAAGAAAAATGGTGTGCTTAATGAAGGTCCAAGCAAGGCGTCAGAAATCCAGATCTCTCCGACAATGGCCAGGAATATACACAAGCAATTGCGAGGACAGGGTAGACATGTTGCTGGACATACTTCCTGATCGGGCAATGGTTGTCACACTCGCGACACGGTCTTTGACATGCAGGAAACCTCACAGAAATTCAAAACGAAGAACACCAAAATCATTCCGCGCCAAAGTTTACTTGAGTCGAAGAAGCAACGCGCTTGAGGCACCGGATTGCGAACGCAAGTGTTGATCCTAGATCCTCCCCAAAGCGTTTTGTCGAAAGGCGGTGAGGAGTCTGATGCTGGAGTTGGCGAAAGCAGCGGTTGATGACGCGCTCGGCAAGGGGCGGCAGGCAGCAAGGCACGAAAGATGCCGAGTGAGGTGGAATTGTGGAGGTTTGCGCGGCAGTGCGGTTGGGTGCGGTTGGAACAGAAAGGCGCCAGTGTCAGACGAGGGTCTCCAGACTCGCAGGGTCTCTGCCACGCCGGCTCCGATCGCTCCCCGATGAACTACTGGGGATTACTTTTCATTTCCGCCCCGGTCCGTCGCCACCAATCCTCAGGAGAAGTAAACACCCGCCCTGGCCTAATAAGACCTCCCAAGGCGCGTTTTCTCGCGTTTTGTTCCCTGCCCTCCCTCGTGGTTGCTCCGTCCGACCGCCGCTGTCTGTCCTCCGTCCCCACCCCAAACCCTCGTGACGCTGCCCAGCGCACCACCGACGCCATGCCCGGCCGCACTCTCCCCACCATCACCCAGGCCGAAGTCCAGGCTCACAACTCTGCCGAGTCGTGCTATATCACTATTGGCACAAAGGTCTACGACATCACCTCCTTCGTTGAGGACCACCCCGGTGGCGGCGATTTGGTTGTCGAATATGGCGGAAAAGATGTGAAGGACATTCTGGAGGATGAGATCTCCCACAGGCACTCCGACTCGGCCTACGAGATTCTCGATGAGCACCTGATCGGGTTCGTCGCCAACGAAAAGGTCCTGAATGCTGCTACCAACATCACCCATCCCGACAACATCGTGCCGCTGCCGTTCACGAAGGACGGGCTGAAGGAGTTGAATGCCAATGGAGAGACCAAGTACGTCTTTGAGGCAACCGGGCTGTCCTCCGCCGAGGATTTGAACAAGGAGACCGACGTTGCCTCGGACTACAAGACACACAAATTCCTGGATCTTAGCAAGCCGCTGCTTCCGCAGGTTTGGTTCGGTGGCTTCTCCAAGGCCTTCTACCTTGAGCAAGTTCATCGTCCCAGGCATTACAAAGGAGGAAAGTCGGCCCCATTGTTTGGCAATTTCCTCGAGCCTTTGAGCTTAACGGCGTGGTGGGTGGTTCCCACCGTCTGGCTTCCTCCCGTTACCTACGGAACCTACCTCGCCAGTCAGGAGTTACCTTTCGTCCACCTCACCCTGTATTGGGTCCTGGGCCTCTGCATATGGACTCTCGTCGAATACATCCTGCACCGCTTCCTTTTCCACTTGGACGAGTACGTTTCAGTCCCAGGCTATGGCGTTACGTTCGATTTTGCTAATGAAGCACAGGTATCTCCCCGATAATCGCGTGGGTATCACACTCCATTTCCTTCTCCATGGCATTCACCACTACCTGCCCATGGACAAGTATCGCCTCGTGATGCCGCCGACTCTCTTCCTAGTCCTCGCGACTCCTTTCTGGAAGTTGGCACATGCGGTCTTCTTCTACAACTGGTATGCCGCAACTGGCGTATTCTGCGGCGGCATCTTCGGCTACATTTGCTATGATTTGACCCACTACTTCCTCCACCACCGCAAGTGCGTATGCCCCAATAAACGTGCTGAGTACAGAAGCTGATGGCGCGACAGTCTTCCGGCATACTACCGTGAGCTCAAGAAGTATCATCTTGAGCACCACTTCGCCGACTACCAAAACGGATTCGGTGTCACAAGCAAGTTCTGGGACCGTGTGTTCAACACGGAGCTGACACTTCCGCCGCCGAAGGTGGTTAAGACGGCCTAGATGAGCTTGGCGATGCTTCAGGCTGTACATATCGCTGCTGTACCATACTTGTAATGACGGATGGACGGGGAAGGCGTTCGCAAGGCACGCGCTGGATAGCTGAAAACAGCGAGCGAGTTGCTTTTGGAGGAATTTGGGTTGCTTGCATGTCTTACGATCACACTCTTACACCGCACAATCCAGATACACAGACCTAATAGTAATTGCTCGGGGAGCCCCCTACGCGATGCGATGTATGCCGTGATATGATGGAGGTGGTGTGTGCAGGCGATCGCTGCGGGATCGGCCGGGGGAAGTGAGTGACGCGCGACGCGGACGGCCTGGACTCCTCGCGCACGTGACGCGCCAGGTTAAAGTTTGGCGAGTCGCTTCCTGCTTCTGCTTCGACCCTGTCCGCCTCGCCAGCCATTTGCCCTCTTCCTCCACGATCCTAGGCGGCATAATCCTTGCCCAGCGACTTCGTACTTGAGCCTGCGCCCACTCTCGTCGGCCTCTCCGACTGCTTCTCCGCTTCTGTGAAGCCCGCTCTCTGCAGCACCAATCACGAGCTAGTCACATTTACAGGGTGCGCTCGCTCCGCGCCTCGACACCCCCGAACCGACTACGCCAGCTAACCGCTGCCCTTCCAGTGATCTTCCTCACTCCGCACGTTTAGCTTGACAGCGTTCCAACTCCGCCATGTCAGGTCTAGACGTTGAGGCTCTACTTGACTCTACAGCCAACGCCAGCGCGGCCGAGTCCAGGGACACGCCCCGCTCCACTGACAACGATGACCGCCTGAAGAACGAAAGAAGCGAGCGCCGCGAGCGTGACCGTGCTAGAGATGGATCCCGCGAACGTGATCGCAAGCGCCGTGATCGCAGCCGCGATCGCCCCCGCCGCGATCTGGACGACGATGTTGAGATGCGCAGCCCCAGGAGCGACAGGGGAAGCGCTACCGGCAGCCTGAGGAGCAGACGTCGCAGCAAGAGCCGCGACTCTGAGAGGCGTCACCGCCGTGCCCGAGACTCGATTGACCGTGACGACAGCTACCGCTCCGGCGGCGACTACTACCGTGGCAGCGGTCGTGCCCGCTCTAGATCCCGCTCGCCCTACCCTGACGATGATAGGCATTACCGCCCCTCCGGCCGCCCTGGCCGCCGCGATGACGACCGTGAACGTGAACGCGACCGTGAACGGGACCGCGACCGCGGTCGTGACCGTGAAAGGGAGCGCGGCCATGGTGGACGCGGTGGACGCCCCCGCCGCTCCCCGTCAGCCAAGCGTTCTTCCAGCCCTCCCTTAACCGAGGATGAGCGTGACCGTCGTACCGTCTTTGTCCAGCAACTTGCAGCTCGTTTGAGGACCAAGGATCTAATTGCTTTCTTCGAGAAGGTTGGCCCCGTCAAGGAGGCGCAAATCGTGAAGGATCGTGTAAGCGGCCGCTCTAAGGGGTGCGTTAGACTTTCTTACATCATTCCAATATTCCTTTACTGACATACCTCCACAGAGTCGGATACGTCGAGTTCAAGAACGAGGAGTCTGTCCCTGCAGCCATTCAGCTTACCGGCCAGAAGCTAATGGGTATTCCCATCATCGCCCAGCTCACGGAAGCCGAGAAGAACCGTCAAGCCCGTACCGGTGATGGAAATAGTGGCAACAACAATGGCGTACCCTTCCACAGGTTGTATGTCGGCAATATTCACTTCAGTATCACTGAGAGCGACTTGCAGAATGTGTTTGAGCCCTTCGGGGAGTTGGAGTTCGTTCAACTGCAGAAGGAAGAAGGCGGTCGCAGTCGTGGCTATGGCTTCGTCCAGTAAGTGACATAACAGTTCTGTATAAGAAACATAGCTGACAAGTATAGGTTCCGCGACCCCGCTCAGGCTAAGGAGGCTCTTGAGAAGATGAATGGCTTTGACTTGGCTGGACGCCCCATCCGTGTCGGTTTGGGCAACGATAAGTTCACCCCCGAGTCCACTGCCAATCTTCTTCAACGATTCAATGGCCAAGGCCCACCCAATTTCCAGGGCTCAGCTTTCTCCGGCTCAGGTGGCCGTGGCGCTCACGCGGGAGGCTCTGGTGGTACCTTTGACCGCGCGGGAGGTCGTGATAACGACAAGGGTGCTGGCGGTGCCAGCGCTCTCGACGACACTGATGTTGCCGGCGTAAACTTCAACAATTACAGCAGAGATGCCCTTATGAGGAAGCTTGCACGTACTGACGAACCTGCTGATACCAATGGTGCCGACAAGCAGAAGATCATCAAGCCCGCTGTACAGGCGGCTCGCCCTCTCCCAGTCAGCGTCAACCAGGCTAGCCGTTGCGTTGTGCTCAAGAACATGTTTGATCCAGCCGAGTAAGTCTTCTCGGAGATCGTTACCTAAGATAAAATCTAACAGTTCAACAGGGAGGAAGGGGAGAGTTGGATGAAGGAACTCGAGGATGACGTCAAAGAAGAATGCCAGGCGAAGTATGGCACGGTCGTTCACATTGCTCTAGATCCGAACACCCAGGGCGATATCTACGTCAAGTTCGACACTGTCCAAGGCGGCGAGAACGCCATCAAAGGCCTCAATGGCAGATTCTTCGGCGGCCGCCAGATCACCGCCCAGCCTGTCGTCGATGCAGTGTACCGCAGTCTCTTCTCCAAGGCCGTCTAACATTCGCACACCCATTTTCCGCGTAGGCTTCAGAATTCAGTTGGGAGTTTCGGTGGGTATTTGTCTTTCCTGGATAGCGGCCTCCCCGGTTTCGTGTTGATAGCATCTCTTGAGCTTGTTGATTACAGGCTGAGGTTAAAATATTGCTTCTCGACTATACCATGCTTCTCTGTGCTCTAATTCGATTCCGTTTTAACAGATGCTTCGCCTCAAAGCTCAAATTCCATAACTACTTCGTAATGGATATGCAGCTACTGCTCTGGATCCATCGTGGACATTCTACATCTGCCGCCTCCTGATCGAGCCAGCTTCATTGCGTTACCGACTGCCTACGAGAAAATCACACTTTACCTTCACTGACCCGTTGGCAGATGACATCATTCTGGACCTCAGTCAAAAGCCCCAGCATAACCCTTTTCGTCTGCCCCGGTGGCCAAAGCCTCCGTTTGCTTGTTGATACACTTCAGATCCATCTTATCTCATATCTTCTAAACTACGCCGGCGGACCTCTTTTTTTTTTTTTTTTGGATCTATCCGAAAAGTGTTTATAGATGCGCGTACAATTTTAATGCAAGGAATAATATTGAAATGATTGACTGTTCTCCGCATTGTCTGTTAGAGGAACAATCTAGACGAAAATTCCAGCGACGTTTAAACTTGCCTACATACATCCGCATGGTTGCTTCACTCTCAATGCATGCTCGCTGCCAAATGGTAAGGCTCCAGAGCCAAGCCCTTCTTGCGGCCGGGATTGAGGCTAAGTTTGAGAACCCAGTCAGGCGACTAGGCAAGGAGTATATACTCAGCAGCGGGTAATGTCGCTCATGGCAAGCAAGAGCCGGGGTAGATAATTCGGATCGTTATGAGCTTGTACATGTTTTCCGTTGTATATTGGTTTCTTAGGGAGTCCATGTTGAAATGAAATGCCCTGAGAGTGAAACGTAGTCGAAGTGAAGTGACGAGGCATTGGCACCAGGATGTAGACTCGCTGGCGCGCGGGAAAGGGTTCACAAGTGCAGTGATGCCGTTGATAGTAGGTTGCGTTCTTCTGCAGGCCGCGCCTCAATGGTAAACCTTGAATGAGATTAAATGATAGGCTGCTCGCGAAGACCGCCAGTCAGACTGTGACAGTTGTAACGGCACGGCGTCGAGAAGGTTCCATATCACTTTGATATACACTTTCTCAGGTGAAATATTCTTTCTGAGAGAGGCGGGCATGTGCGCATGTGTGTTGTGCTCCGCGGTGCGCACAACCCGTGTATAAAATCCGTCCATCGCGCTTCTCTACTCAACTTCCTCCCCTCGCCAATGTCATCCGTGGGGTCCATCAAGATCTTCCCCACAGCTACCCAGTCATCTCCCTCCTTCTCAACTCTTTTCTTAAACCTCGCAAGGTTAAAAAGCGTCCGCGTCTTGTTATCTCGCGCACCCAAGGTTGTTGCGTCGAGTCTCATTGTCCGCGACCGCTACCGCAGCTCAACGTCACGGCCAGTTAATAGTAGACACTCATCCCCCTTTCTCCGCGTCTCTGCCAGCTAACCTACTATGTGCAAGATCTTCCTCAACTCGAAAGCCAAGGTCGAGAAGAAGCCTGTGTCTGCTCGTCGCGCGACACCTGCAACAGCATTCGCCCGCAATACCCTTCAGCCGTCGCAACCGCCCATTCCTAGAAGCTCACTTCAACCCTGCTGTGGCCTTAGCCAGACCCACCGGGTCTTCGCTTGGAACACCGTCAGAGATTTGCCGCGAGAACGCAAAGCAAGCACACTTTAACTCTGACAATCCTTCGCACTGTAGCCACCTGTGGATCATACGACTGTGTTCAGAGCTATTGAACCCACCTCAAGCTTTCGATCCAGTACAGCGTCCCTGAGCTCACCTTGAGCATTAAACTATTTGCAAGGTCTTACTTCTTTCTATTTCACCTGTAGACTGGATAACTGCTTACATACTACCATACTAGGCAACATCAATTGGACCGCTTCTACCGTCAACCCGTCCTACGCACTAACCAAGTGAGGATTTGGTTCCTGGCTATTCACGGCTTCTTCGGGCGTAGATACAATCCAGCCCGGGATAAGTCTTTCACCTCAGCCTCAGAAGGGAGGAGCAATAGCGAGTGACTAAACATCGTGCTTCTATCAGCCAAAGCGGCCTGAGATCCGGATTTAGGTCCGTACAGCTCGATCTGCACATCGGAAGTCTTGGACGAGAATATCCAACCACTTATCAGCAACGGTCCGAGCACGCAGGTCGACGATATAAAATTCCAACCTTTCACTTACTTGTGATCACCCCATCCAGTTGCCACCGTTAGGCCCACCGACATGAGCAACATTCCTGAAGATCGCCGCTCAGGCAGTGACTCCGGCGTCCGCCTTCCGAACCACAGCCAGAAAAATCAGAGTAATAATTCTGCCCAGCCGCTGCATACCCACGTCGGTGCGCCGTCATCACCTCCAAACAACACTCCGTCGTTCCATACCCAGACTTTCTCCCCGCCTCCAAGCCAGATCTTCCACAATGGCACCCCAGCCCAGCAAGGGCGGGCCGAGAAATTCCATGAAGCGCACCTGCAAGATCTGGAGAATGCGGTTGGTGGGCTGTCCTACAGGCTTGGGGCCATGGATACTGAGCTTGCCAGCAAGAAGCTAAAGAATGAGGAATTGACTCAAGAGTGTCAGGAGCTCAAGGAAGAGCTGAGTGATACTAAATATGAGCTTAAGAAGGTCAAGCAGGATTGCAAGGATCTCAAGCAGGAAGCCAAGGAGGCGAAGCAAGAGCACCACGCGTCCCTCAAAGAGCTGAAGGATGAGCTCCGCAACGCCAGCAATCTCTTGCGTACGGGCAGCGAGGACCGCCGCCTTCTCCAGTTGAACACTCTCCGCCTCCAGAACGAGATCCTCATGCTCCAGGGCGACCTCCGCTTCATGCTGCAACATCCCGGCAGGCTGCCGAAGCCGCGTCCAGGCCAGGGCTTGGACCAAACATCCGCCCAGGATAACCTTACAGGAGCTGCGGCTCAGATTGGCGCCACTAAGCAGAGCTCGACTCCTCAAAGTCATATCATTGCTGCTGGAGACCCCGACACCACCCCGACTCCCAGCAGGGCCGTTCTCGCGAGGATCAACGAGTTAGTCCAGCAGCCTACAGACAGCGATGCTCTCTCGGCGGCTGCAATTCCTCCTCACGCTGGACCTAGGGCAATGGCTAGCAGCTTTGATCCGCGTCCCATCGCCCAGCAACACAACGTCCACTCCACTGCTCCCGGATACGGAAGCCCGGCAGGCCCTCTCGTCGCCCATGGCACAAACCAGACGCTCCGCGAGCGCGCCTCATTCGCCTCATTCGGCCAATTTGGCCGTCTCGAGGACCCATTCCAGCCGTCTTCGCCATTCCATGGGCAGTCACAGCAGTCACTCTCCCGCACTCCCTCGATGATGTCCATGACGCCATCCACGCCGTCCCGCGAAGCGTCCTCGGAGAACCTGCGCACCACTCCGTCACGCGCCCGCCACAACAACAACAACAACAACAACAACAACAACAACAACAACAACAACAACAACGACAAAGCCCCGCGCGCCGGTGGCGGTAATGGCGGTGCTCCTCCCTCTAAGGCGCTCGCCTCCTCCAACTGGCGCAGGCCGCGCGCCCCCAAGCCGACGCCGCCCGCCAGCCGCTCCGCGCCCACCATCACCAGCCTCGACGAGGCGCGCGCGCACTATGGCGCGCTGCTGGGCCGCATCGAGCGCTGGGCGGACCTGTACTGCGGCACTATCCACACCTCGGTGCGCTCCAAGGAGGCGCGCACGCTCGAGCTGATCCGCACGCTGGGCGGAATGATTGGTGACTTTGACCTCGAGAAGTTCTTCACCAACATGGAGCTACGCACGTTGTTGGTGGCGGCATACCTGAATCGGCGCATATTGGGTCGGTTTTTTGGGGACGATGTGCTCGAGTGGGCGGACGCGCATGTGGCGAAGACGGTGAGGGAGTTGACGCTGTCGGAGGACAGGGCGGGCGCTAGGGATACGGCGAAGAGGTGCGAGATTGTGGGCGAGAAGGCGGAGGTGCTGAGGAAAGCGTTTGTAGGCGATGGCGAGCGCGCGGTGCCGGAGTGGAGGGCCGTCGAGGCGGATGCGCTAATGTGTGAGGTTTGTGGGTTGCTGGAGCCGATTGTGCCGACGGCGGAGAGGGCTGCTGGAAAGGAGGAGATGATGGCGATTGTGGAAGAGGCGTTTGGGGTTGTGGGTGCGATGCGTGGGATGTCCCCGCCGATGGAGTGGCACTTGGTGTTCGATGGACCAGGGGTACGGGTCGCGTTTGCGTCGATGAATGTGAGGGCCGTGGTGGGTGGCGGTGGTGTCTTGAAGGGTGAGGCGGTCGGTGGTGAGAACGAGCAAGTGGTTGTCGTCGGCGTGACGCCGCATCTCGTGGCGAAGTCGTGGAGTCTGGGTGGCGTGGCACCGGAGGAGTTACTCAAGGCAGATGTTCTTACGCACCCAGTTGGCAGAGGCTTCTTTGGACACCGCTAGGTGTGTGATTCTCTTTGGTTGGATGGGATTTTGTATTAGTAGTCACTTTGCCTCTTCTGTTCCTCCTCTCGGCTAGGGTGAGCTGGCTGGGAGGGGATGGACTTCACTGGTTTAAGGATTTGGCCTTCCCTGGATACAGATCTCCAAGTAATGCGAATTGAACCCTTCGCGGTACACTTCGAATTGTACATGCTATGAGATTCATTCTGAGACTTCATGGCTTACGGTTGACTTCCCACCAATCGGATCAGAGGGGAAACTGCGATTGCATATGCGTATAAGTGAATAGATCAGTGCAATACTGGGGTCTGCTTACACGAAAAGCATATAGATGCCGTTTGCTGTTTAATATATGCGGTCTTTTTTCAGACAGTTCGAATGACACAGGAAAAAGAGACGCAGAGCCAAGACACATGCGACTGCGCTGTGTGGAAAGATGAATAGGATCCCCCAATATATTCTGCAAGGCGCAAGGGCAGTTAAACCACCGCAGTGAATCCGGGGGTATTCATCTGCTCTTTCGCGCCTGGACGGATGCCTCGACTACCTGCACTATTACTCGATCTATAGTGACTGATATTGGAGGGTGAGGGGCTGACGACACTCCTCTGCGGAAGGCTGCCTCAATTCGGCACGAGTACTCCGGATAGAGGTGGTTCGAGGGAGTATCCCATGACCAAAGCGGCAGTCCACTCGGATCCGGTTCCACATTGTATACGGTACATACTACCGTCATTGCCCAAGAGAAGTTGTTGCGATGCCCCGGGGGTGGAAAAGCACACGAAACGGCATCCGATGGCTTTGTTCGGGGAGAGCAAAGGACAAACGCACGGCTTCTAGTCGTTGTAAGCTCGTCCAATCGTCCTTGTACAGATGCAATCACTCGCTGATCTGAGACCCGTCACTTGCGAAATTCCTCCCTACGAGCGATTCTGGGGCGTATTCGCGTCCCACCTGGGCTCGCGAGAGTATTTCCAGAGCCGTAAGTGTAGGTGAATGAGGGGCACATGGATGACGGTCTGGGAAAAGAGCGGGCGGATGGCGTGAGGGTCGGGGCATCAGGGCTGTTGCGGGCAGGCTGGGGCATGTGGGGGAGCAAGTGCGGGCGAAAGCAGGCACTTCTCCGTCTCTCCGCCGCCATCACCGTCACTCCCAAAGCCGCTTCGAATGCCTCCGATAAGCCTCCATCTGGCGCTCTGCCTCTAGGCACAATGCTGCCCTCGGTCCTCGTCGACAAAGCATGTGCACACCGTCAACCCGCATCGTTAGAGCCGGCGCCAGGCCCTCTATCCTAACACCCCCCTCTGCGCCTCGCCTCCACGCTCGATGTTTCCACGACTACTTCGTCACCCATCTGCCCTCCTCGTCGCTGCATCCTGACCAGCGCTCCTCCGCCGGCCCCGGCCACAAGCTACCCCGCGACAAGTCAATCCCACACACCCAGCAAGACGGCAGCAGATCGCCCGCAGCAGCTCCGCCCTACAAAGGCCTCCGCGACACAACCGTTGTGCGCATTCCCCTGCGCAGCGCAAAGCATCACTTTGGCGTCTCAGTCTCGCGAGGCCAGCGGCCCTACAATGAGGACGCGTTCCAGGCTGGCACTATTGAGATCCCTGCATTCGCGAAGAGGCAGCCAATCTCATTGACGCGCAGCAACAGGTCAAGTTATGGGGAGAATACACCTGTCGAAACCGCCAACGGCGATCCGCAAGTCTTCTATTTTGCAGTCTTCGACGGCCATGGCGGCAATGAATGCAGCGACTTCCTGAGAGAACAGCTACACCAGTACTTGGAAGAAAGCACCCGCAAATTCGAACTCAAAAGCAGTCTCCCTCAAAAGAACAGCCTCAGCGATCCCGATCCACCGGAAGGGAGCAGCGCGCCACCCAGCGGCCGCGAGAGCCTCCGAGCAATTGAGACACATACTCCTCCAGGTACGGAACCAGCAAAAATACCTGACGCTTCCAATGGAGAGACGGCTCCGAGCGGCAAAGACGACCAAACCCCGCCTCCAGATGGCGCGGACTCAGTGAACCAGTCCGAAAACATCCGTAGGGCGGAACAGCTCGAGCGCGAGATTGTGGTTTCATGGCGCGATCTCGTCGGAGGTTACTTCAAACGATTCAAGCCGGACTTCTTCTCCACATCAGCTGGCGGCAAGGGCCATAGGCTGGAGAGAGAAGTCATACAACGCCGCCAACTACAACACACAAACGTTCCAGAAGACGTCACGGAGGGGGTTGGAATTGAGACGGTTCTCACATATGCCTTCCTGAAGGCTGATTTCGACTTCGTCTCGGCCCAAGTCAACAAGGTAGATGAAGATGCTGTGCTGGCCGACCGCGCGATCAACGACGAAGACATCCTCGACAGACCTTCCCATGCGGGAAAGAGGATTGGCGGTCCAAGACGTTTTAAGGGAGGCAGCACGTGCAGCATTGCTCTGCTGTCCACTCCCACCCCAGCTCCCTTTTGGAATCCCGGCTCCGCATCTACTATTGTGACAGCCCACGTGGGAGACACGCGCATCATTCTCTGCAATACAGCGACGGGGCAGCCCGTCCCACTAACATCGAACCATCACCCATCACTGCCGTCGGAAGCAGAACGCCTCCGACGCTACGCGGCAATGTTCGCTACGGACTCATTTGGCGAAGAGCGCATCTCTGGACTGGCCAACACGCGTGCTTTCGGCGACATGGCTTCCAAGCGGGTGGGCGTGTCGGCGGAGCCCGAGATTCGCCGGATCGAGCTTGCGCCTGCAGAGTACTCGTTCATGGTGATGATCTCAGACGGCGTATCTGGGACGCTCAGCGACCAGGAGATCGTGGACATTGTCAAGGAGGCGCGGACGCCGGAACAGGGAGCGCGCGACCTAGTGAGCTTTGCGACAGAAGTCTCGCGGGATGGAGACAATGCAACAGCACTGGTGGTGCGTCTGGGAGGATGGGAACGGCGAAGTGAGGGAGGACTTGGCAGCCTTGGCACCAAAGAGCTGCGGGACTGGAGAAGGCAGGAAGCGGAGGATCCGCGTAGCGGACGGAGATAGCCATATGTAGAGATAGATACGTGTGCAGAGGCGGTTGGGCTGGGGTTGGTTGGTGGGGAGGGCACAGGCACAGGTACACGCGGGGAAAACAAACGCACGCATATAAATGGAGGTTAGAGCCGTAGGGCGCGAGTGCATGCAACCGCGGCGGCCGCACCGGCACGCAGTACAGGGCGCAAGGCAGCAATCCATGCCGTGCCCTGGCGCTCGGGCTACTGGGCGGATGCGGATGCTGGCGATGATGCGTGTGGTGCCCTGGGCTGGTGCAAAATGACGAGCGGACTTTCTTCGGCGCGGATCGTTGCCCCTCTAACACTGCATGATTTGCTTCTCGACGGCGCCTGCCAGACACAACAATCCATTCCACCTGCTTCTGCTCTCCCTCGCGTTTGCGCGGCCGTCGATTGCACGCCGTCCTCCTACGAGCTCTTTTCTTTGTCCGAGTCCTCTCTCTCACTTCCCGTGCGGGCTTGCCTCCTGCCGAAGCGCAACAAGGCAACCTTTCACGTGTTTTGATTTCGCTTGCTCACATCTACGCAACGACGCCCAAACCACCGCCAGCAACCTCAGACAAGCTCAGCCTTGAACGCCGCCCAGCACTGAGTCCTCGCACCTGTCGCTCCGCTCCCGCCTAGCTCGATCGAAGCGCCCCAGCATGGACGTCAACCAGGTGCTTGAGGGGACCCTGTCTCCAGGTACGCCGCATCATCCTCAGAGCCTCAGCCCAAAGTACCGCCCGCTGACTGCCAGGAACAGACGCCACAATCCGTACCAATGCCGAGCAGCAGCTCACCCAGGCCGCCGAGGCCGACTTCGTACGTTGTCGCTGCATCGGGCCTTCCCCCGCCCCAGACCCCGCCTGGGGAGTGCAATTTTGCTGACCACATGTCTCACAGTCCGGCTACCTTACGACGCTCGCCACAGAACTCGCCAACGATCAGGCGCAACCTCACATCCGAACCGCCGCCGCGCTAGCACTCAAGAACTCCTTTTCCGCGCGCGAGTACACCAGGTTACGGGAGGTGCAGGCACGATGGGTTAGCCAGCCTGAGCAGATCCGGACGACGGTGAAGAACCTGGCTTTGCAAACTCTGGCATCCAGCGATGGCCGTGCAGGAAACTCGGCTGCTCAGTTCATTGCCGCCATCGCCGCTATCGAGATCCCTCAGAACATGTGGCCAGAGCTGATGCCCGCCCTGGTTGACAACGTCGGCAAGGGCGCGGATCACCAGAAGCAGGCATCGCTGACGACGATCGGTTTTATCTGCGACACCGAGGATGCCGAGCTCCGCGAAAGCCTGGCGCACCACTCCAACGCCATTCTTACCGCCGTCGTCCAAGGCGCGCGGAAGGAGGAGACCAACATTGATGTGCGGAGCGCTGCTATTTCTGCTCTCAGCGACTCGCTCGAGTTTGTGCGCACCAACTTTGAGAATGAGGGCGAGCGGAACTACATCATGCAGGTTATCTGCGAGGCCACTCAGGCCGAGGACACCCGTATCCAGCAGGGCGCATATGGCTGCTTGAACAGGATCATGGGCCTGTACTACGACAAGATGAGCTTCTACATGGAGAAGGCGCTGTTCGGCCTGACTATTCAGGGCATGAAGAGTGAGGAAGAGGACGTTGCCAAGCTCGCGATTGAGTTCTGGTGCACCGTCTGTGAGGAGGAGATCTCAATTGAGGACGACAACGCCCAGGTTAGTCACGACGGGAAAGTTTTGACAGCCATCGTATGATACTGACTCGGAAACTAGGCAAACGCAGAAGGTTCGACCGAACTCCGTGAGTACTTTAACTTCGCTCGCGTTGCAACCCAGGAGGTGGTTCCTGTGCTTCTTGAGCTACTTGCCAAACAGGATGAGGATGCCGCTGATGACGAATACAACGTCTCACGGGCCTCCTACCAGTGCCTACAACTCTGGGCACAAACCGTTGGAAGCGCAGTTGTGCCGCCTGTCCTTGCATTCGTGGAGAAGAACCTTCGTTCTGAGGACTGGCACAACCGTGATGCCGCCGTCTCTGCTTTTGGTGCCATCATGGAGGGTCCTGAGGAGAAGATGCTCGACCCCCTGGTCAAACAGGCTCTGCCCGTTCTGATTGGTATGATGGAAGATCCGGTTATCCAGGTCAGGGATTCCACCGCCTACGCTCTTGGACGCATCTGCGAGACCTGTGCCGAGTCGATCGATGCCGGTACCCACCTGCAGCCGTTGATCTCTTCTCTCTTCGCTGGCCTTGCTTCTCATCCCAAGATGGCCTCTTCTTGCTGCTGGGCTCTCATGAACCTCGCAGACCGCTTCGCTGGCGCCCCTGGATGCCAGACGAACGCGCTGTCTCCGCACTTCCAGGCCAGCGTGACCCATTTGCTGCAGGTTACCGAGAGGTTCGTTACATGCAAAACAACTATTTTGACGCAAATGCTGACATTCACATCCAGAGCCGATGCCGACAACCAATTGAGGACCGCTGCCTACGAGGTTTTGAACTCGTTCGTCATGAACTCGGCAAACGACAGCCTTGGCATGGTTGGCCACCTTTCGAACGTCATCTTGGAGCGTCTTGAGAAGACCGTCCCCATGCAGACTCAGGTCGTCAGCATCGAGGATAAGATGACTCTTGAGGAGATGCAGACGAGTTTAACCAGTGTTGTCATGGTAAGGATCACCATTTCTAGGTCCTACGAAAGAGGCAACTGACAATTTTGACAGGCAATTGTTCAAAGATTGGAGGTTGAGATCAAGCCTCAGGCTGATCGCATCATGCAGGTGCTCCTGCAGCTGCTCAACACCGCTGGTGGAAAGTCCAGCGTGCCTGATGCAGTCCTGGCTGCTATTGGCTCTCTCGCCAACGCGCTGGAGGAGGACTTCCTGAAATACATGGAGGCCTTCGCTCCCTACTTATACAATGCTCTTGGAAACCAGGAGGAGCCGGCTATCTGCTCCATGGCCATTGGTCTTGTTAGTGACATCACTCGTTCGCTCAACGAGAAGGTTCAGCCCTACTGCGATGCGTTCATGAACTACCTCCTGAACAACCTGAGGAGTCCTACCCTGGGCAATCAGTTCAAGCCGGCCATCCTGCAGTGTTTCGGTGATATTGCTCACGCTATTGGCGGTCACTTCGAGACATACCTGTCGGTTGTTGCTCAGGTTCTGATCCAGGCTTCGCAAGTCAACTTCAACCAGGATACCTCCTTCGAGATGCTCGACTACATCGTCTCGCTTCGTGAGGGTATTATGGATGCCTGGGATGGCGCTATCATGGCCATGAAGGCTGGTGGCAAGCGTAAGTTTTGCCTTGTGTTTCCATCTCGTACAGTTCACTGATGTAGCGCAGAGAGCCTGCTTGTCCCCTACGTAGAGGCGATCTTCTCCCTCCTCCACACCGTACATACCGATGCAAACCGCACTGAGGCATTGATGCGCTCTTCCATGGGTGTCATTGGGTATGTTCTTTTCTAGACCTATGCTGAAGTCTTCCCTGACGTTGTCTAGCGATCTTGCGGATACTTTCCCTAACGGCGAGTTTGCTGAGCTGTTCCGCTCTGAGTGGATCATGGCCATGGCAAGGGAGACCAAGGCGAACAAGGACTTTTCTCCCCGTACGATCGACACCGCTCGCTGGGCTCGTGAGCAGATCAAGCGTCAAATCGGTACGTCACACATCCCGCCAACGACAAAAGAGCTCTCTCCGGCAATCCTTCTGGAGAAGCTGCGGAAGGAAAATTTGACATTGAAACCCAGCATATTTTTTTTAGACATGTACTGATGTTCATACGCTGCAGGCGGTGCTCCTGGTCAAATGGCTTGAACACCTTGATCAGAGAAAACCGATCCAGGGACTTGTGCATGCTACTGCATCCTAACAACAAGCAGTCAACATCTCGAGTATCCGGTGGTTGACGGATTGAGGGTCATCGAGCCCAGATTCCTCAAAACCCAAGGCGATTCCGAGGCCCGCGAAGAGTCGAGTTCGAAGAAGGTTCAGATCGACCAGGCATTTAGCACCGATCGAATTCCGACGTAGATGAGAGCCATCCGAACAGGTGGCTATTCTAACGCTACCCTTTTGGTCGCCATGTGCCTCATCTCGTCCCTCGAGTTGTTCTTCGACATTCCCACAGACGTGCCCCATCCGACACCGATAACCCATCACCACCCCGAACACGCATACCACATAGCACTCGACCGAAGCCCTTGCTACCTTTCAAGCACGCGCCTAACTACTCCCCCCATTCGCCACACACAGAAGTCATGTATGCCCCAGGATCATGTAAGGAGGATTTGGCGGATAAAAGAGTCGGATCACTCCACTTCACCCCGTACCCTTTTCAGTTTCGCATCACAAACCTACATTAGTCATCGAATTATGATTCCCCAAAACATCTTTCAATCATGTATCCCCAAGTCTGTATTCGTGTATCCCCTTCCCCGGCGTTAGAATCATCAGAAAGGGAAAACTATTCAAGGTTTTCTTAATGGTGGTTTGGTCCTACCCTCGGCCTTTCTCACAGCCCGAACAATCCTTACTTTCTTCTTCACTCGACTTGTGGAATTGAGGGAATATCCCTAATACTTATCCCCTTTCCTCAGCAGTTGCGGTGAAGGTGGCTTCAACGAAAGAACTGAGAACACGGAAAACTGGATCGGCAAATCTTCCCTCATTTCCCGAGTCATGCTCCCCTGACTTCTTCTTTTCCGTATCTTTTCTTGAGCTCTTTCCAGAAGGACACAAAAACGATGATGAAATGAGTTCCGTATCGGGAAACAAGATAAAACAAACCTTTCTGGGCCGGGAAGCTATGATGGATGGATGACGGGTTCTCTGTTGGCTTTTTTTTTCATATCTCAGGCGCACGTGAACAACGTCAACTTTTTTTTCTCTGTCGACTCTCTTTCCTTCTTGCTTTCCCTGGGTGGGATCTGTGAAAGAGGAAGAGAAATCATTGCTTGCCCCCGGATACAGAAGCTAGTGGAGCACTTGTTTTAGTTAGCAAGGGAAATATTGAATTGCGCGAGTACATATTTTTAAACCCGGCGTTGGCTGCAGCCTGCCTGTCTGCCTGCCTGCCTGCCTGCCTGCCTGCTTGTCTGTCTGCTTGTGTTTAGGAGATGATGTGTTGTATTTACTGGTGAAGTTGTCCGCCACCATCCCCGTCCGCTGGGCTTTTCCTCCAGTTCCTTCCCGACGCCAGCAACGTCAGAATAGTTGCCCTTAGAGCGTGTTGGTTTGGTTTCTCTACTGCATGGCCTTATCGCCTGGGAGAGCAGGGATGGGCTCGAGGCGTTGCTGATCCACATGCTCACGAGAGATGACCTGAGAGGGACGCGCGCAATGGTCTGCTGTGGAGGCCCATAGAGACGATGACATCGAGCCCGGTTGTACTGTTGTCTTTTACATGATGTTTAACTACGCAACTATATGTTCTGGGAAGGACTGGCCCGTGGACCGAAAAGCCGCTGCCGAGGGATCTCGTGAGAGGAAATCAAAAAAAAAAAAAAAAATAGAAAGCCGAATAGAAGCGTTTGAGAGGACGGAAAGGCCCATATACTGCATGCTGGCGGGCGAGCATGCACAAGGTGGTGATGAGTGTGAGCGAAGCTTCGCGGCTGACTGCATGTTTCCCTTCGGATTGACAGCGGAGTAAGTACCTGTGCAGCCTAAGTACGGACAGGCGTGGAACGGCCCGCAGTAGTACTGAAGTATCTTTTTTCCCTCACCAGGTTATGGCAGTGTAATTTGTACGACGTCCCAACGCACGTCACACGCAATCTGCCATGCAGCCACTCGCAGTCGGGGCCTGCTGTGCGTTTCCAGGACCATGAGACTGATTGTATCCGGGGGATGGTCCGTCCGTGTTTACTATTCCAGGGCGCTTGTTCAGGAGCGTGTGGCTGCCACTGATCCCACAGCCTCAATCCGCTTTTGCTCTAAGGCAGGTACCCGGCGTATATGACATGATTCTGCGCTCTGCAGAACGAGTTTCCCCTGCTAGGTTGCCCGGTACGGCTACCACAGTAATATCTGCGGGGACCAGTAGAAGCATTCATCCGGACGCAAACGTTATTACTTTCTCTAGCCAATTCCATCCAGACGAGTGCTTCTACTCCCCCATGGGAAGGAGCAGGTTGCAACACAGCGGCCATTGCGCACTGGGTAGGTGTCACAGTGGGCGGAATTGTGGCAATCGTGTGGTATCTTACTGGTCGCTAGGCTGCTTCCCGCGGTATCTCATGTTCGTGGCAATTGCTCCTTTTGGTGGCTTTCGGGTTCTCTCTGGCAATCTACATTTGGCTCCTTTGCCCCTCCGCTTGCGTGAAAGAGTAGTCCGTTGCTCTACATTGCGTCATGCGCGCATACTTTAGTTCTTTTTTTCCACGGCCAAAACAGTATGGCGTGGATGGGGCGGGTCAGACTGGTGGAGATGGCTGTAAAGCTTGATCGGGCAAGGTGCAGCCAGCATACCTGAGCAAGCATGGTCGTGTAGCTCTGCCTCCGTAAGCCTTCACCAGCGCTGTTTTCCCCGCACTGCGTTGCTGTTTGGTTCAACGGCCATTAGGTGAAACGGGAGTACATGCGGGACGAGGTTCCGTTGCTTGGCCGGCAGGGGAAAGCTTGCGGAATTGACGGCGTTGGTGGCGACGCTGTTGTCGCCTCTGCGTCGTGATTGGGCTGGCACTCTACAGCTGAGACAATTGCCCTTCCTGACGAGCTCTTGTTCATTTTGCGGATTCAGGGCGAGCGGCAGGGGCGAGGATGACGCGGTGGTTTTGTGGGTGAGCTAAGTGGAAAGCTTAATTTCACGCACGTTGGTGGGGAGGCGTTTGTTAGCGGCGGTCCTGGAGTGTGATTACCGCCACGCTGTCCCGTCACTTCAGCGGTCCAGACTTCGTGGAGGGGAGAGGCGAACGGCGCCTGCTGTCGCGGCGACATGAGCGTCGTGATCGCAGGCGAACCACAGAGGACGGCGAGCGGTGTGCGCGGCCACTCATAGTGGTCGGCGAGAAGAAGAGGAGCACTATGTGCAAGACCTTGACTATGCTGGAAAGGGGAAGATAGGGCGACTCGCCCACGTCTGTGTGTCCATTTTTCCCGCCGGTGACTCGCGCTGACGACGGCTGGGGGCGCACCGCAGAGACAGGAACAGGAAGGAAGTGGCATGCGGCGCCGACAGATTGTGTCTTGGAGCCGCAGACACGAGGCGGCTGACGGGGACAGACACGCCTCTTCTCGCGAAAGGGAGGAGGAAGCGTGTCGATGTTCCGGGCAGCAAGCGCAGGCTAGATAAAGCCAGGCGAGACGGCGGGACGGAGGGCGAGAAACAGAAGGCGAGGGCGGGGGGTTATAGGCGGGCGAGGTGTTTGAAGGTGACGGGGGCTGTGGTGCGGCGGGGCGTTGGTTGGCAGAGGGCGGCCTGCTGGATCTGGCGCGGGGCCCGTGCTGCCCGGCGCGGCGCTTTTTGCTGGTCGCTGCCTTCCTCCTCCTTCTGTGCCACAACGTCTGCAGCGGTGGCAGCCCGGCCGGCGGGGCGCCCTGACGGCCTCGGTGCCGCCGCGGCAAAGGCACTGGCGTCGAGCGCGCCGTCTTGTGCAGCTTGAAACAAGGAGGCTGCCCGAGCCGCCATCGCCATCCCCGGCAGTGCCGCTTGCCGCCCGCTGCCAGCCGCCAGAGAGAACCGCCATGTCCTTCCTTCTTGCCTGTCCCGGCTGGCGTTCTCTCGCCAGCCGATCCCGTAGATCTGGGGACGCGAGAATCAATGGCCGGAACTTTAATAGCGGAGCCTCGCCCTGCCTGATCGTTGCTCTTTGTGTCCTCTAGCCTCGACCTGCGTCACTCCGCCCTTGCGCATCTTCTTTCCTCAAGAGGCTTGCCTCGACTCTTCGATTTGCTGCTCCCCCGGTCGATCCGTTGGGTTCCTTCATTCTCCTCGACGTTCGCTCCTGTGCTTTTCTCACAAGTCGTGGCCGCTGTTTTGCTGCGCTCTTCAACTTCACTTCACCTCGTTCCTTTGCCTTGCTCTCCCGAGAAAGCTTGCCTGGCTGCGCAGCTTTCCCGTGGCTCTCCCGTTAACGTCTTCTGCCATGCTCGCGCCACGCTTGCTCCTCGCCCTTGCCGGCTTGACTGCTGTGCAGGCTCACATGCAGCTGGAGTATCCGCCGCCTTTCAACGCCAGCAATAACCCGCACCGCACTGGCCCCGCCGACGACATCTACGTCTATCCCGCTGGATGCTGCGGCAGGGAGGACACCAAGCAAATGTGTCGCGGTTATCTCAAGCTCCTCGGTACTCCTGAAGGCGCTCCTGTTGCTACCTGGGCTGCTGGTTCCAAGGTCACTTGGAACATCACTGGTGATTCCAAGTTTACTCTCAACAACCTCGGCGGTAAGTAACGCATGCCCTCGTTAAGCTGATGCCGCTCATGCTAATGCTCGGGGCTGCAGGCACTCACTATGGCGGCTCATGCCAGGTCGGCTTCTCCACTGATGGTGGCGAGACTTTCAAGGTCGCTGCTTCTTACCAGGGCAACTGTCCACACCGCAACGCTGAGCTCGGCTCCGGCCAGAATTTCGATCTTACTATCCCTGAGGATTTGCCCGCCGGAGAGGCCGTCTTTGCTTGGACCTGGATCAACCGCGAGCAGGTTTGTCAACCTCAAGCAGCTTACTACTGCATCTTAGCTGACCCCCTGCAGGAATTCACCATGAACTGCGCCGCAGTGACCATAACCAACGATGACGACAGCGATGGCGGTGATGGGGCTTCCTCATCTGCTGCTGCTCCTTCCTACGCTCCAGCCACCACTCTGCCCGCCTCTTCCGCTATCCCTGAGACATCGACCACTGAAGTCGTCGAATCGAGCACTCAAGCTGCCGCCACGCCAACTTCCTCCGGCACCACCAACAGCGGCGGTGGAAAGCAATTCGCCCTCGAATGGTGCAGCTGCGACTGTTCCACGGCCTCTGACACAACCGACGAGGAGGATGCCTATGAAGCCAGCGACTGCAACTGCAAGTGCTGGAAGAAGCCGCAGTCCATCAACAAGCGCACCGAGTCCCACCTCTCGCGCCATCTCCACCGCCACATCTCTTCCAACTTCGAGTCCACCAAGCAGCGCCGCAGCACCAGCGCCGAGCAGCAGAAGATCGACCTCCAGCAGAAGCGCGCCACCGCGTGGGCTGCGCGCTCCGACCTCTTCATTCCCGACCCCATCTGGCATGACTGTCAGCTTCCCTTGACCAATTCAGAGCTGCAATACCCCGATCCGGGCGACCAGGTTGTCGAGGGCGATGGCGAGTATCCGCTCGAGCTGCCCTCGGCTAGTCCGTGCACGAGCGACCAGTCTGGTTGAGTGTATGTGCGTACGACCACTCACACTACCTTCAATTCGCTACATCCCCTGGATGGGATACTCTTGCTTGCATGTCATGGTTTTCTCTCTCATTTCAATCTTTTCTTCTTCTTCGACACTGCCAGTATTCCCTTACCGCCGCCGCAAAACTGTACAGGTATCGTTTCCCGAAGGATACCTCGCTCGGCTTTTTCTTGCTCTTCTCTTTTCTAGCATAAAAAAAAAGCATGGATGACGATATGCATTATCTGGAGTTTTTTTTTTATGCAATTCTTTTTACTTTCTTCTCTATTCGCATTTGATCAGCGCCGATAGCTGTGTCCTCGTCTTCTCTTCGCTGCCTGTACTGCATAAGAGGCCAGAGGGGCTTTTTTTTTCGCCTCTGCCTCGTTTCGTAGCGGAAGGTCGCTCTATGATTCGCTTCTTGTCTGCATAACTTTTTTTTTTGATGAGTCCGTTTTTCGCTCGCTTCACTTCGTGCCTCCCTGGAAAACCCCCAGCTTCGTTCACGCAGTGCCCCTTCCTCACAAGGGGTCTTCTTTTCTAGTATGGTATAGATACCAACAGTATCCATGGAAACAGGGTCCACGTGCGCTTTGGCTCAGAATAGCAAAGACTGCTGTGAAAGTCTCATCGTTTCGCGGCCATGAATCCGTAACTCGGTCGTTTCATGGACCTGACGTGTGAATATTTCCCATTGAAGTATCGTAAAAGACCCAAGGCCTTAAGTAGTGCTCGGTTTAAGCATTGGCGTCTTGTATGCATTCCTCCCAACCCCTTCTTGCCACAGCGCCCCGCGGTCCAGAAGACTCAATCTGGCACGCGAGTAACAAAACTCCGCGTGCCTGGATTTTTTGCCGGGCAAGAGTACTGATAAGGCGAGAATGGTGCATTCAAGAACCGATAATCTTCTTTCACGTCTGGAATGCCAAGTGTTCTTTTCACACTTTTCACCTTTACATTACAAGGCAGATGGTGATTGTTTGTCTAATTACATATTTTTAATTCTTTTAATTTTTTTTTATCTCTATAAAGCCTCTTCTGAGGGAAGAGAAAACACAGAAAGACCTGATTTCATATCCTTCGTTACATCCCGATACATACGTCCGACTGTCCCTCCCTCCAATCCCATATAGATTTGACTTCGTCCACCAACGCCTCATTAAATCCGCGGATTAAATCCTCGTGCTTAGTTAGAAATGCTTTTGGAGAGAAACAGGAGACGACCCAGAACTTTTTTAACTCCTCATGATCAACCAACATCATCAAAAGATGTCAATCTCACAACTCTCCAAACTTCCTCTTCATCCCCTGTCGCCTAGAATGTCCTCGCACTTCCTCAATCATCGTACAAGTCCATCCCCGCATCATCCTCCAACTCGTGCACCGCATCATCTTCGTCAATCATATCATCATCTTCCTCAATCTCTGAATCACCATGATTCGGCAACACCATGATATGCCCATTCTCCAGCACCACATTCGCCGTCTCACCATCCCTGATCGCGCCCCTCAAGATCAGTACCGCCAGCCTATTCAAGACCTCCTTCTCGATGAGCCTAGCGAGGGGCCTGGCGCCATACGCGGGTGAATAGCCAGCGGAGCCGAGGTAGTCGCGGACCTCCGGGGTCATGTTGATGGTGACGTTGCGGCCGTTCTGCGCGAGACGCTTCTGGACCTCCGAGACGCGGAGATCGACGATCTTGCGGATCTCGCGCTTGGTGAGGCGGTTGAATATGACGATGGAGGAGATGCGGTTAAGGAACTCGGGAAGGAAGTAGTTGCGCAGGGCGCCCATGACCATCTCCTTGGTGGTAGGATCGATGCGGCCGTCCGGAGCGTTGGGACGTGCGAGGTACTCGGCGCCGAGGTTGGAGGTCATTACGACGATGCTGTTGCGTGCGTCGACGATGCGTCCTTGGCCGTCAGTGATGCGGCCGTCGTCCATGAGCTGGAGGAGTACGGTGAGCACTTCTTTAGCGGCCTTCTCGACCTCGTCGAAGAGTAGGATCGAGAAGGGGCGGCGGCGTAGGGCTTCCGTGAGTTGGCCGCCGGCGTCATGGCCGACATAGCCTGGCGGTGCACCGATCATGCGGGACAGGGAGTGTCTTTCTTGGTATTCGGACATATCGAAGCGAATCATGGCCTTTGGATCGTCGAAGAGGAACTCGGCAAGGGCCTTGGTCAGCAAAGTCTTGCCCGTACCAGAGGGACCGCAGAAGAGGAAGCTAGGCGGCTGGTTGGGGTTCGCGAGGCCGGAACGCTGTAGACGGATGGCGTTGGCAACAGAGTTGACAGCCTCCTTCTGACCGACGACTTCGTGGCCAAGATGCTTCTCCATGTTGAGCAACTTCTCCTTCTCGGTGGTCTTGAGACGGGTGACAGGAATACCGGTCCAGCGAGCTACAATATCTTGAATTTGCTCGGGACCAACGGCATCGGTGAGCAGAGATCCTCCGTCAGTGTCCGACTTGTACATCTCTGCATCGGCCTTCGCCTTCGCATGCTCAAGCTTGGCAATACGCTGCTCAACATCGGGAATGGCGTAGTACTGGAGATCTGAAGCAGTCGAAAGGTCACCAATACGTTCAGCTTCAGCACGCTTGATCTTCAATTGATCGAGCTTGATCTTGGCCTCCTGGATCTCCCTGCCTCGTTCTTTCTCGCTCTCGTACTTCTCGCGAAGCGGCTTCAGTTCCTCCTCGACGTTGGCGGCTTCTGCCTTGGCTTCGCGGAGACGGGCTTGGGCAGCCTCGTCCTTCTCGCGTTCCAGGGCATGGATCTCAATCTGGAGCTGACGGAGCTTGCGCTCGAGGTTGTCCAACGCTTCGGGCTGGGACTCGCGCGTCACCCTGACAGCAGCTGCAGCCTCATCCACCAAATCGACAGCGGAGTCAGGCAGACGGCGTTGAGTGAGGTACCGAGCAGCAAGCGTTGCGGCGCTGACGATTGCTCCGTCCAGAATGGTAACACCGTGGTGCGTCTCGTATCTCTCCTTCAGACCACGAAGGATGGAAATGGTCTCGGGAATAGACGGCTCCTTCACCAGGACTTGCTGGAAACGGCGCTCGAAGGCCTGGTCCTTCTCAATGTACTTCCTGTACTCGCCAAGGGTTGTTGCACCAATGCAGTGCAGCTGACCGCGGGCGAGCATGGGCTTGAGCAGGTTGGCAGCGTCCATTCCACCTTCGCCACTGGATCCAGCGCCCATGAGCAGGTGGATTTCATCGACGAAGAGGACGATCATTTCCTTCGAGTCCTCAATCTCCTTCAAGACGCCCTTCATCCGCTCTTCGAATTCTCCGCGGTACTTGCTGCCAGCAACCAGCGCGCCGACATCCAGGGAGAGCAGCTTGCACGCAGCCAGATTGGCTGGCACATCTGCGTTGACGATGCGGAGAGCCAGGCCTTCGACGACGGTTGTCTTACCAACACCAGGCTCACCAATGAGGACGGGGTTGTTCTTGGTGCGTCTCGACAGGATGCGAATGACTCGCCTGATCTCCTCCTCGCGGCCGATGACGGGGTCGATCTTTCCTTCTCTTGCCATGGACGTCATGTCGATTGTGAACTTCTTCAGGTTCTCGTTCTCCTCCTCGGCGTCGGCCGTCTTCGAGTCCACCCGCTTCGAGCCCCGGATCTGCTGGATCGCCTCGTCGACCAGCTTCGGCTTGGGGATGTTGGCCTCCGCCAGACATTTTTGTATCGTGGTGTCCTGCGCCAGCGCCTGGATCAGGTGGTCAACGGCGACATAGCTGTCCTTTTGCGTCTTCTGCAGCTCGTTCGCAGAGCGCAGGACTTTCGAGAAGGATGGCGACAGGGAAATGTGGTCTGGCGGCGGATCTTGCGACGGTAGTCGGACGAGGGCTTTCTTGAGGGAGCGATCCAGTAGTTGCGGGTCGCCGTGGGCGCGTTCAACGACCTGGCGGAACAGTGGTGTTGCCTCGCCAGGTCCGTTCTGCTGGTCCTTGGAGAGATCCGGCGGCGGATCGATGAGTGCGACGGCGAGGTGGATGGGTAATAATTGTGAGTGGGCGTATTGTTGTGCGAGCTCTTGGGCATCGTTCAGAGCCTTGGAGGCCCTGTCGGTGAATTGCATGCCAGAGGCCATTGTGAGAGTAGCGTGTGTTCAGCGTACGTTTGGGGTATCTCAAGAAGAATAGACAAGGAAAAGGAACACGCTTGGGAAAATTCGCTATCGTGAAGGTCGTTGTTATGTGGATTGTCTGATGTCCGATGTCTGATGTGGGGAGAGTTGAGGTTGTCGCAGACTGGGGGGTAATTTATGCTTGGGGTGGAGGGATGGCAGAAGAAACTGGGCAGCTGTCGATGGATCGAGAAGTGATTGGGCGGTGCTGGAGGCTGCCAGCATCATCCTGCACCGACAACGAAGCTTCCCGATGCTTCCAAGCATTTCGGCGCCGATGCGGAGATCACGAGAGACGTCATTCTGCTTACATAAGGGATCTGCTGCGCATCGCTAAGCCTGAAACGGCTTAGCCGCCGCTTCTCGCGCCTGTCATAGCTCTCATATTCCGGGGTAGCTCTCCTGCTCTGCGCACGTTTATCTCACGATGTCTTCGTTGCTCGAATGCCCGAGAAAAGGCGGCATTTTTCTCTCGTCTTCATCACAGATCGCGATTGCATCAATTTTCTCCGCAATAGATCGGATGCTCAACAGCCTCCGCCCGCGCCTGTCTGCCCTGCCCACGCACTCCTGATCCTTTCTATGCCCTATTGTTGCTGCTTGGTCCCGGAAGCAACTGATGCTCCGTCAATCTCTTTGGGATCTCTTGCTGCCGTCGCGAGATCGCTATGCACCCATCCTGATGATGCTTATTATGATATACAAATGAGGAAAGTGCTTGATTGCACTTTGGGGTATACTGCTACTGCTGGTGATTTCGGGGTTTGGAGTGATGGTAGATGCGCGGCCCCGCCTGACGTGTGCGCGCCCCCCCCGGGGGGGAGGGGGGCGGCGCGGAGGGGGGAATCCCGGGGGTTGCGTGTTTCGAAATGCAAAGAAAGCTCGTGGACCATCGAAATCCCATGATTGCCATGGGATTCGAATGATCCCATCATGCTCCACCATTCCCTCTCCGGGCCTTTCCGTTGCAGGCATCTTGAATCATTGCCGGTGCTTGTAAGCCAGCGGCGATCCAGGGTTAGGCGCAACTCTATAAGGATCGCGCACCCGCCCTCCTCGCACCAGTGGCGTCGTCCCGGTACAGAAAACGCACACGTACACTGAAGGCAACATCTCAGTTTTCGGCGGCAGTCCCATGCAGCGCGCATGCTGCCACTTGGTGCACGATTCGCATTGAATCATGAGCTGACCGTCCCACTCAGTCGACTGACAGACGCACCGCATTCCCTCACCTGAGGCGCTGCTTCGCTCCGTACTTGGGGTAAGAGTTGATACATCCGTTGCCTTGCTCGGCGATAGGTTGTCCAGAAAAGGATCGAATAACGCGCCAAGTCCGGGGTTCATTTTAGACACGTCAGCAGATGCCCGCCATCGTTGGTTGTGCGCCTCGAGCATCCGAGCATTGGCTGTGCTGATGGTTTCTACTTCTCACGTTAGCCTGAGCCTCCATACGCCTCTGGAAAAGACAGCCGCTGACCGTGACGCTTGTGTTTCGCCTTCTCCACAACTTTCTTCAAAGCGTCCTGAGCACCTCCATCGGTCGCAGTGCCGGTATCTGCCGCGGGCCCATCTTCTTTTCGCAGGTAGCCGCCGAACGAGCTGCTTATACTGCTTCTCCTCGAATCATCCCTCGGCTTTCTAGGAGTACATTCTGTTGATAGCCTCCCAAGCCTCTTGGACAGATTATCGGTAAAGGAGAAGGATCGTGGATTTTTGACCGACTGCGGTCTTGTCATGAAAGTGTTGGTCCTGTTATGCTTTGAAGCAGACCTTGTAACTGCCGCGGGGACATGAAACGAAGTGCTTCTGCTAGTCACGCGACTCTCACTATCCGACTCCGATTCGCTGTCATCATCCCACAGCCCTGAGTACCGTGTGCGATGATCCATAGCACTAGGCTTCATGCTCCCCTCGCCATCACGCACAGTCTCCGCTCTGGCTCGTCCAGATTCATCTACGACAAGACGTGTCTTTGGCCGTGTACATACGTGTTCAGAGATGGCGGTAAGGGATGATTGGTTTGTTCGCTTCAACGGCGATGTTTTCCGCACTGGTGGCAGAGCATTGCTGACATTTCCGAATGGAGATTCACTTGGCACAGCCGACTTCCTCACGAATCCAGCATGCGTATTGCTTCTTGCTAGCCCTGGTTTGGAAGATGCGGTTGCGAATCCAGAGGAGCTTACAATACTTGTACGCGAATGGTGCCCGCTCGATTTCCGGGAAATCTCTTTTTGCCTCTCAGATTCTCTGGTCTGTTGCTCATACGGCTGTCTTCCTTCGCGTGCGGGGCCTTTTTGGGGACGCTGTGGTGAAATCCAAGAATGGCTGACCGCCGACGGCATCTCCAAAGGCAGAGTGGACGGTAAACCAGATGGACTTCCACTAAAACTAAATAACATACTCGGATCAACCCCTGATGTAGTCGGAACGAACGGGTCGTCCAATGTGGCTGATCCGTTCCCCGTAATACTCTGAAGGTCAGCAGAAGTAGTAGTTAACATGGAGGGTGTATGAGTCCAAGAATCATCAGCCACAGCCATAGATGCTGAGTCGACCCGGCTAGTGTTGGCAGGAGTGAAGCTGGGCCATTGGAAAGAACTTTGGCCTGCCACAGGAGTGAGGCCAAAAGGGTCATCATGAGTAGGTAGGTTGTCAAAATGCATCATTTCCTCCGAGCTGCCTGGGTTCCAAAATATGCCTGCGCGAGAGGGACCAGGCGCCGTAGACGGTCCCACATTGCCAAATTTCGCCATCTCGGGAGTGAACTGCAGGCTGGGGAACATGGGAGGACCTTGATTCTGGCCAAGACTACTGTTCCCAGTTTGATTGGCAGGGATGGCTGGGGCCGAGTCCCTTCTAGAGTATATCGTTGAGGGCGTGTTTAGATTCAACGGCTGCTCGTCCTGGCTCCTCTTTCTTGATGACGTAGCGTCGCGGGTGGGGGGTGGGGTCTGCATTTGGGAGGTGTCCATGGCGTTTGCGTTGAAAGCAGGTGATGGTATCCGAGCTTTCACAATATCATCAGACGCCTGGCTCGTTGCCAAAGGAGCAGGGCTGGAGGCTAGTCGGCGGGACGGCTCGACAGGAGGAAGCGGTAAATTTGGATTCGGAGAGTAGTGGTTTATGTGGAATTCCGGGTCCTCAGGATCTTGGCTCTTGTGACTGTAGGAGCTCAGCGGTCTCTCGCGATCCCCGGTGCATGGGTTCAGCGGCGTCTGAGTTGGGGTCTGTTGCACATTTGCTCGAGGCGTCGACCAAGCCTCTAGAAAGTGGGACGGGAAAGAGTCCGTTCTGGGAGTCTGGAGAGACGCATCAGGAAATGTGGCGGATTTGGGCGTCGAGCTGGGGCTTGGTAAACGCCAATCGTTGGCTCTGAAGGCAACAGGCATAGTCAGCAGGCGTGTCAATGAAAGGCAACAGAAGCACTAGAGAAAAAGATGGGGGAATAGGCGGCAGCCAGGCAACAACACGCTGGGCGAATAAAGCAGCAACGAGGAAACGACAAGCGTCCCAACTGTTCAGAGCAAACATTTGTACAGATTGAGAGCTGAGCTGTTCCGGTGCGAGGCAATGGAAAGATCGAGGGTCACACCAGGAGATGAGGCAGGTCGAATACGGAAGGCATACCCATACATGTGCTGCTGATCCAGATTCATGACAGAGACACCCTGCAATGCTCCCCCTCCAACTTTTGATCCGCTGAGTGTGTGTGTATTGGGTGCCACGGGCGGGCGAGAGAGAGAGAGGTGTAAAGCAGTTGGCTCGAGCGGACGGACAGACGCAAGCGGGCACGGCGAGTCGTGTGCCCGGTTTGCTCGCAAATATTTCTCGACCGAAGATCAGACGATAGTCCCGAAGACCCGCAGGCGAGCAGTCGGGAGGGCGGCCACGGGGCGGGCAATCCGCTACAGCAATCTGGCAGCGCGCATCAAGCGGGATGGTGGTTGCGTGACCGGGGGTGCGAGGTTTCGGACGGGGGCGCGGCTGGCGTGTCGCAGGCACTGCTGGTGGAGGTGCGCAGAGAGGGCTGTGGGCGAGAGGCGTGCGATGTCTCTGATGACGACGGAGCGCCCTGTTCGCAGGAGTAAGTGAGGGCGGCCCTTTGGGGCGGCCAGATTAAGCGTCAAGCCCTGGACAGGAGGACGAGATGGGTCGGCGTGGTGCAGCTGCGCAGGCTTCAGCCGCGGCAGCGCACTATGACACGGCAGCACGGGCGATAAGGAGCGTGTTTTAGGGGCGGATCCGGCGCGCGGCGCTGCGGAGGACTGGGGCGGGGATTCAGGCAGATTGGAGGCGACTGCCGTGGTGCTGGCGGGGGGATGCTGCTGAGGTCGCGCGGCCGGCACCTTTCACCACAGTGCTGTCGCGCGCAAGGTCCACCATGGGATAGAAGGGGAAAATATGGGATGGGATGACGGCGCCGGACTTGGCCTCAGAGTAAGGACGGCCGTGGCGCCATGACGCCCGTCTGTTCCTGGCATGGCATGGGCGCGATGAAGAAAGGCACGGCAGCGAGCTGCTGCGGGCTGGTGGCACAGGCAACTGCGCGGTGATCTGCGCCCGGATCCACGCTGTCCCATCGTCCTCGTCCACAACCACCACCACCACCACCACCACCTCTAGTCCTCTCCACTGATGTGCTGCTGTTGCCTCTGCTGTGGCGCCGCGCAACCAGGCCCCCCGGTCGGGCTGAATGGTCGTCGTGCTCGCCAGCTCAGCGCTCCCGCGCCATGTTGCAGCAATTGACGAATCACCGTGCCGCCTCGCCCGCTGTCCGCCTTTGACTCAGCGCCGCAGATCCGGGCCTCCGCATCCAACAAAGGCCGACGTCCGCCATGAGGCTGCTCGGGTTTCCCCTGGCGACGAGCCATATCGCCTCGACCGTTTCGCAAATCGCTGCTGTGCGCCCAAAGCTTCTCGGCACCAGCGCTTCACCTTTCGAACGCCTGCAAGGTACGCCGCCCGGACATTGCATTCCACACTGTCTCTGTGCCTCGTGCGACTGCCCTCCGAGACGTCGTCGCCCAATCCCGCACGCCAACCTTAAAATGCATCGTCGACGCCGCCGACATCAACCTTGGTGCACGGCCACACACAATCTCCCTCCAATCTGGCTATCACCTTCACGCGACCTCAGATCGGCGCCTGGAAGGATTCCAGAAGCCCTGCCGTGCTCTAGCTCTGTGTGGCTGGCGTGTCGGAGGATGAACCCAAGCGTGCCCAGCGCATCAACTATCTCGATTGACAGTAAGTGCTAATTTGGAATGCTCATGCTACCGACATCCCTTTGACGTGCTGCCATCGCCCGGGTTACCCGGCGTGTCTCCCTCAAGAACGCCTTTTTACACCAAACCATGTACCACCCGAACTACGGGACAAAGATCACTCCTACTAACGCCTTGCCATCTCTTGGGGAAAACGAAAGTGAAAGGAGTAAGGAAATCCCTCCACATGCTACTACTGTTTTGTCTGTCCGATAGAACCAAAGGAGATGAAGGAGAGCACGAGGAAAAGAAGGAAACGGACAAAAAAAAATAGAGCCTATTATTATGCAAAGCCTTTAATTATACGGCCTGGTGTACTGCGGTCGGCTCGTTCTGGTATGACAGGTCGGACACAACGGAAAGGTGGTCATCTGCCCTTCGCGAATACGGTCCCATTCCCGACACTATCGACTCGTTATCGTCATCTGATGGATCCGCAAACGGATTGGACCGCCGTGCATCGTCGGCCATGAGGTAGGTGCTTGCACAATCGGCGCGGTTATTGGTACGCATACTCGAGTCGCGCGAGATAGGAGGGACGCTTCGAGGCCGATAAGGTGGCGGCGGCTCCTCATGGAACTCTCCGTCCAACATGAAGCCCGCCGTTCTCGGCCCACTACGTACTGAGTTGGTGCGAACAGAAAGAGCTTCAGATGTGTCTATCCCGGTGAAGTATGAGGAGTTGTTGGCGGGATTCATGGCGGAGACGATGACTGGCGCAGGAGGCGGCGCTGGAGTCACTGCTCTGGGCGGTGCCTGCGGAGTGGCCTCCCGGCTAGGAACCACAGATATTGCAGGAGGCGAGCCAGGAGGCGGGAAATCGTCACTAAGGCGAAGCTTCATCTCTTCAGATGCTGGTGCATGTTCCGCAGCTTTTCGCTGTTTCCGCCGACGCAAGACAACAAAGACAGTGAATGCGAGCAGCGTAATGATCAGAACTGGTATTATGACGGCAGCCAAGATGAGTCCGAGAGGGGGCCCGCCGCCTGATGGGTTATCGCCGTCGCCGTCGCCATTCCCTGGACCTGGTGTATTTGTTACTGCCCCGTTGCCTTCGTTGAAGCCTCCGATCCCGGTGGCGGTCATGACTGCTCCATTTGAGTATCCTTCTGAGCCAGGAAGGGTGGTACACGACGTACTCTCTGATGTGCTTGCAGAGTTCGTTCCAGACGCAGATGCAGACGCCGGCGGCATCGCTGATGTATATACCGGACCACTCAATGTTGCAGATGAGCCTGATTGTGGCCCTACACTGGTAGCGACGGTCGGCAGTTCTGAAGCAGTAGTCGGCTGCGTCATGCCAATAAATGCCGAAGTTGTCGCAGCCGCGGTTTGTGGCTGGGGAACTGAGAGCTGGCCGTCGGTGCCCTGGAGAGCATCAGGGAGATCTTGAGTGCTCAACCAGGGCGGCATGCCGGTGCTGTCGAAGGTGAAGGGGGTGCCCATGATGGTCACGACGGCGGGAAGGGTGGTCAACTCTTCCCAGGCGTCCTCGACGGCGTTCGTGTAGTCTTCCCAGCGCTCGTAGTCCTCTCGGGCACGGCGGGCCTTGAACTCAATCCAGGGAGCAGGCATGGTTGCTGATTATAAGATCTGATGGGCCAACGGATTCCGGAGCGCGTCATATGAAGGCTGAGCTGAGCGTCAGCGAGAGTACACATGGTGGCCATCACGGGCGCGTTGCAGTGGTCGGTGGTGGCAGAGCGGGGCCGAAGGGCCGGGCGGGAATAAGGCGTAGGAAGGGACCTAAAACAAGCTTACTTATCGATAGGCGGCGCGGTTCAGGCCATGACGCTCCGACGGGACAGTGGTGTGGATGTGCTCTCTCGTCACTCGCAGCGCAGGCTCAGCGAAGTGTGCACTTGCCAGAGGCGACGGAGCGACTTCACAGAATAGGTGGGCGAGGACGCTGAGATGATAAAATCCGTCAGCCCAGGCCCTCCCTGCGCAGCCCCAACTCTCAGCTACACAGAATGCGGAACTGCGAGCTCGTCCCGCCTTGCCTGCGCGGGGCTGTGCCGGCCAAGCCAGCAAGAAGGCTTCCCCGCCCAGCGAATCACGCGCGCGCCTGCCCCGCCTGGGCTCTTATTTTAGGCCGTTGACTTCGCAGCCTAATGCACGGCTACCGCCCAGCTTACCCGCGACAGGCCGAGTCTCTTCCTTCGAAACACCAGCTCCCGTCTTACCGGCGTCCGCGCAGCGAATCAGCGCCCGCCCATTTTCCTAGCCCGTCATGCTTTCCCGTCCTTGTGCAGTCTGTATGACGGCATCCAAAAAGTCGCCATTGCCGGTTCTCCGTGCTCGCACAGTCGTACGAACCTGTACGCCCTTGCTTTCGTCAGAACCGCACCGTCCCCCGTTTTGCAGTCCTGTCAGAGGGAAAGAAACATGAAGCGCTCGCAGAGATCAGCCCGCTACGGTGCGGGCCTTCACCGACCAACGCCTCGGACTGTTCAGCTGCTGGGGCTACTGCAGCCGCCGCCGAACACTGTGCCGCTCGTTGCGTGCGTGACCGTGGTAACGAGTCGGAGCAAGATAAAGAAAGCAACTCTCGCTTCGATACTTCCCCAACGCAGCTGCAGTCTGTGCCGCCAACATAGCCTTGCAGACACCTACTCAGGTAAGATACTTATTTGGGGGCTATCTTCGGCTCTGCTCCATTCAGCATCCGTGTCCAAATCAGAAGAACGCGGCGTAGACAGTGGGCCTTCAGCAAGCCCAACTCTGTTAGGTGTTGCTGACCTGGGCCAGGGCTTTGCAGACATACTCTTTTTTTCTTCGTCTTCCCTGAAGCTCACCTGATTGCCAAGGCTTAGCATCGCTGCCCGTCTATAGACAGAGCGCCTATTCCTCTCATGCTGTTTCATCCGCAGCGCTGGGACTCGATCAGCCCGCTCGAGACTTGTCCATCCTAGACCGCTGAGCTCTGCCAAGTTGATAGCGTGTCGTTGACGCATTTCGTGCTCGACCGATTAGGAACTCGCCAATCATTACACAGCCACGTGGGGATCCATCTCCGCCCCCATCAGGTACACGGTCGATCTGCCAGTCGCTACTGCATTTGGTAGCAAGTTCGGTTGCTGGAAGCATTTTGATGGATGTGTCATGACCGCTCCAATAGCACTAAACTTGCAATCTTGTTTCGCCTTGTCATGCAGGCATTTCCACCTTTACCGCAGCAACGCTGCCCAGAACCATGACGGAGAGGGCAGTCCGCATAGCCTGGGAAGGAGTAATACACTTGCCGTCCGCCTTTCCATATTGAGTTTGCCACAACCCTGAATTTGCACGGCCGTTGCACCACGACTACATGCAGCACGCCCAGTTGCTGCTAGTCTGCATTTGAGTATAACCTGTGAGATCAAGTCACCCTGTCAAAGCCTACGTCCGAGAGGAGTGCTGCCGTGGCTGTGGTCCAGCACAGCAGCTTGGCAGCAGGATGAACTCTGCTCTTTCTATACAACCTGCAATGCGCCTTCCATGTAGCATCTTCCTGGCGACCAAGCCACATCAGCGACAATGCAGCGGCGCAACACCTTGCCCTCTGTTCAGACCACGCTATATTGTCTCAGGCCATGGCAAGAATTCTCTGGCCGCCTATCATGTACGGAGGCGTCTTCCATCTTGCGGGGTTCTCCTTGGCCTTGGTGGGCCGTTTGAGACCAGTTCATATCCTTACCTGGGTTGTCCTCGCGTCTGTGCTGCTCATCATCACAGGTATGAATCGTTCACAGCTCCATTCGCCTGCTTGCTGACGTATGCTCACTCTTAGGACTTCTGGTAGACGCGCACAAGAAGGCTTTACCCGTATTTGATGCTTGGGACCTGTTAGACCTCGATGACGGCGAACCAACGGTGCCACCAGGCCTCAGTCCACAACAACCGATCCGCATCGCCAAAGCAGGCCGATTCGACGACCGCTACGAGTTCCAGCACTATCTCGGCCAGGGCGGCCAGGGCGACGTAGCAATCTACACAGACACACATACCGGTAGCCCTGTAGCGCTCAAATCATTCTTCTCGCCTGGCCACCAGCCCATGCCCAAACCCTGGTTGAGCCTCTTCTCCAACCAACTCTCAACCTGGCCCAGCGAGATCCCCGCCACGCTCCTCCTCGCCAGCCTGCACCGACACCACAGCACGCACAACCTAACGCACCAAGACGCCCTACTCTCCCACCCCATCGTCACCACCGGCCTTCTCCCCGCTCTCGACTTCTTCATAGCCCTCCATTCCTCGCCGCCCCTCCGGCTCCCCGGCCGTTCCGCCCGCTCCTGGCACCTCGTTACCCCGTACATCCCGCACGGTGCCACGCTCGCCTCGCTCGCCCGCTCCCTTGGCCAAGCCGGCAACAACAACAGTCACACAACCGTCGCCGACGTGGACAGCGCCGCCCTCCCCAACCTCGCCCGCCTGCTGTCGGCGCTCGCCACCCTCCACGCGAAGGGCTACTGCCACAACGACGTCAAGCCCGACAACATCTTCGTCGTTCTCCTCCCCGGTCCTCCTCCACCCTCATCGTTGACGACAGCGCACGCGCTCGACCGCTCTCGCTGGCTCCTCGCCGATCTCGGCCAGCTGCGCTCGGTTGCGCATCCGTGGCACGCGTCGCGCGGTTGGGCGTGGCGGAACCAGTGGCACGACTGCGCGAAGAATGATGTGCGGTGCACGTTGAAAAGCTATTTGGCGTTTGTGAGGGGCGTGGTGGGAGAGGCGGAGAGAGCGCGGTTTGATAGGGCTTTTTTTGCGGAGGGAGCGGCGCTGAGTAGCCTGTATTGGGATTTTGTGAGGGAGCCGGTGGGGGCGGAGGAGATGGTGGGGAAGGTGAGGGGGACGGCGTATAGGGAGGAGGAGGGTGGTGGTAATGGGACGGTGAAGTGGGGAGATGCTGTGGTTCTCGAGCGGGAGCCGCTTCTGGGGTTGAGGGTGGAGAAGGAGTTGACGTGCACGAGCGTGCGCGGATGGAGATGGGTGCGTGTGGATGTGCAGTTGATGCTGGAGAGGTTGTGGGGTGTGTTCCGACGGGTGGAGGAGTGACGCGAGTTGGTGTAGTTGGCTTTAGGTTCTGTGGGAGTTTCTGAGTGCATTCCTCTATTCCTATCAACTTGTTCGAGCTGTTGCGAGCGGTGGACCAAGCATTCAGCATCTTCCTTCGTGCTTCGCAAAGTGTTTCATGGTTCGCGGTCTGGGATGTCAAGACCGTTACGGGTTGCCACGTCGGCGGGTCAGCCAATGGAAGCCAAAAGTGCAGTAACAGTAAGTTCCGAAGGCGCATAAGTTATTTTAGAATTCGTCATGAGTTATGAGTTGTTGCCGTATTCATCAAGAAGTGGGTGTAAGGAGATCCGGTAGGTTCTGTGTCCATCCAAGTCCGGTTGCATGTACCTATGATAGATGATAGATGTTGTAGGCATGACTTCTCCTGTTTTCCGGCAAGGTACAGTACAGTCAGAAAGTACGGAGTCAGCGCTGGTGGAATAATTAGCTATATTTCCAGAGTGAAATCATCAAAGCATATTGGGGACTCCGGGAAGGCAAACTGTGCCAGATCATGGTGCAAAGCAGGCTCTTTCGGCGGTATGCATGGATAGGGCGTTGTCGGGTCGGGTTGGGTGAGGGAAATGGAAAGTCGTAGCCGGAGCGACAGAAACACAAAGATGCGCAAATCCTGAGCGCACCATCACCGCAACTCAACCCTAAAAGTGAGCGAGAGAACAGACCAATCACGTCGCCGCCTTTCTGACAACACACATCTTTCCGCGCTACCTCACCTCTTTTTGCCAGCCAGGATGAACCGCCGCATGGTGCGTGACCAGTCGTGGCCCAGCCCTCCTCCGCCGCACGCACATCGCCAACAGTCGGTAGGGGGGGAGGGGCAATCATTCATCGCTAACCCACCGCCTTTTGCATGCAGCTGTCACGCGAAGACGAGGCCTCGGCCGGCGAGGAGGTGCAGGTGCGCCGTGAGGACCAGGACAAGATCAACAAGTTCAGCCGGCTGCACCAGCGCGAGAAGCTGCTGGAGGAGGAGTTGAAGACGAAGCAGGTGCGTGCTCCATCCAGGCATTGTCGTCGCGTGCGCACATGATGTTGCAACTTACTGACTCGCATCGCAGAAGGACAAGGAGGACCTCGAGGAGGTGTCGACGGAGCTGGAGCTGGTGGACGAGGAGGACAAGGTGCCGTATGCGTCTGCCCCTCTCACCCTCGGGATTGGCGCGTTTTGCTGAAAAGTCACGTGGCTCTGCGCAGGTACAAGATTGGCGATTCGTTCGTCTCGCTGCCGCAGCCCGAGGTGCTGGAGCTGCTGAGCGAGTCGACGGAGAAGATTGACAAGGACGTGGCGGTGCTGGAGGAGGAGCTGCGCGGGGTGCGCGACGAGATGGAGGAGCTCAAGGTGGCTCTGTACGCGCGCTTCGGCCGCAGCATCAACCTCGAGACGTAGTCGAGCAAGCCAAAAGCATGCGGCCAAGCGTCCACGGGAAACATCCTGCGACCACGCAGTATGGACGCAGAAAAAGGAACAATGGTATTCTGATGTTTCACATGGTCCTCTTGCCTCCCTCCGATTTCGCTGTTTTCGTTCGAGCTCGTCCCTCCTGTTTTGCGCCTCGTTCGGCAGCGTCATGCTCGCACAGCATCAGGCCGTGCTCGGCTTGTTGAGTCTACCATCATCAATCCCTCTGTTTTTCCTGGCACCGCACGCGGCTGGACAGGCGCTTTGCCGTCGGTTAGCAGCTCTTGTTCCCCCGCTCGCGGCTCGGCAATTACTCAGCAGCTGTGTGTGGGTGTGGGGCGCAGGCACCGACGGCGCTCTATGTTGGCAGCGAATGGGTTAGCTGCCGCCGTACCCGGTCTCCCGCAATCGGGCAGCCTGCCCTCCAGGGCAGTCAGTCCATGTCATTGCAACGACACTCACTGGTGCGTTGCAGAGAAGATCGTCCTGTGGCGTTGCGGTCTTCAAGTAGTCGCCCAGCTCCAATTTGAGGGGTGCCGAACATGACGCCAGAAGATGCAACGGCCGCGTCCTGCATATTTATTTTTTGGGCTATTTCCTCATGACCATCTGCGGCATGCGTCTATCATCATCATCATCATCCTCAGCTCCTGCTACTCCTTATCGTCTGCTTCTTGCCAGGGCCCGGGACCGAGCATCTGCCCGAGGTTCTGGGTGACCGACGGCCGGTCATAGACTGACCGCCAGTCAGTTCTCTGCAGTAGCACGCCAGAGTACATGCCCTGGCTCCCTCCCTCTAGACCTTTCGGCCAATTTTGTGCTCGTATTCTTCCACTTTTTATCACGCAAAGCGGGTTGGTCCCGTGCTCGGCACGCCCTACGTGCTCCCTTTACTACCCTTTCTCTCCTTCTCTTAAAGGCCGCACCTCTACTTTCTTCTTCCCTTTACCTCTTCTATAATCCTCTAGGCATATGCCTCTCTTCCTTTCCACGTATGCCTGAATCTAGGTTCTTCGCTCGCCCGCACCTGCAAGAGATATTTTCGAGACATGCCAGACCCTCAATCGTCCTCGGGCGAAGCGTCCAGTCATTGCGCCGATAACGGCATCACTACCCACGCCACCCCTTCGCATTCCCCGCACCACAGTACGTCTTTTGCCGAATATAGCCAGCTTTTACTATTCACCTTCATGCAACCATGTCTTAAAGGTTGTCAGCTAAAATATTCTATTAGGTCACCTTCCACATGCACCAGGAATACAGGTCGACCTCGACGCTCGCGATGCCCAGGAACAGTTCGATATCGAGAAAATGGACGGCAAGTCTGGTGCTTCGACGCCGGTGCCCGAGATCGAGAGCGGCCAGACACCGAAGACGGTCATTGCGTTCGCGAAGAATGATCCAGAGAACCCTGTGAATTGGCATTGGGTAAGTGGTCCGTTTGGTCCTTAGGCGTACTTGCATACTTAGCTCTATTTCCTGCCGTCGTTGTGTGTGTTTTTTTAAAAAATAAAAATAAAAAAATAACGCGGTCAATCTCGCGCAAAAGAGTAAGGCGTTCTGGATCTCTTCTAAGGCCCGTGGGAGTAGGTGGGGCTGAATAGAACGTCAAGCGTGCAACATGTGTTTTGACGGTAAAACACTACTGGGAATTGCGGTGGGTACAATTGTGCCAGTCTTGACGTGAGAACTCACTGCGACATTGCACAGGAAGATGCCTTAACTGAAAATAATCACAACACATGTCTAAATAATACGAAGGAGTGAAGGATTAAATGAGGATTAACTCACTCGCTACTCTTCCCCTTCTATTCAAGTTTCCTCAACAGAACACAGACTGACGCCAGCTCAGAAGAGGAAGTTTCTCCCCGTCTTCGCCGCCATGCTGTCGGTCATGAATAGCACAATCTCGTCCTCCCTCACCGCTGGTAATGTGGACCAGATCTCCGAGTACTTCCATATCACCTCCCAGGCCCAACTCGTCCTCCCAACCTCCATCTTCCTCGTCGGCTATGTGATCGGCCCGCTCATCTTCGGCCCACTTTCCGAATCCTATGGCCGGCGGCTCATTATGATCGGGGCGTTCGCCTTGTTTACCATCTTCACGTTGGCGTGCGCGGTAGCGGATAATTTTGCGAGCTTGATCGTGTTCAGGCTGTTAGTCGGAATTCCCGGGAGCTGTGCGATCAGCGTGGTAGGAGGGTGAGTGTCTCTTCCATGCTCTTCCTTCCCTGCTCTTCCTTCCCTGCTCTTCCTTCCCATTCCCACGCATCAAGCTGGAAGATATCTCCGCTCCGACCATACCTACTGACGCTAACGAACCCCCAGCGTCATCGCCGACGTCTACAACGACCCGACTACTCGTGGCCGCGCCATGGCCATCTTCATGGCAGCCACGACCTTCGGCCCGCTCATCGGCCCCGTCGCCTCCGGCTTCATCGCCGTTATCTCCTGGCGCTGGACCTTCTGGCTTGGTCTAATAATCGCCGGCGTCACCTGGATCCCGTTAGCCGTAATGCCCGAGACGTACGCACCAGTCATCCTTAAGCGGCGAGCTAAGCGGCTGCGCAAGGAATCCGGCGACGAAAACATCTTCGCGCCGATCGAGCTGGAGCCTAGGGACCTCCGGCACGTGGTGACGGTGGTGTTGACGCGGCCGATACGCATGATACTATTCGAGTGGATCGTGCTGTTTTCATGTCTGTACTTGAGCTTCGTGTATGCGGTTTTCTACATGTTTTTCCAGGCGTATCCTATCATGTATCGAGGTGAGATCTGCCCCTTATCCTACCCAACCCTGACCTGGGTACCTCGATATACCAGTTGTGACTTAGCAAAAGAGGGGAGGAATTAGTATAAAGAAAGAGATATGCTCACGCCTTTTTCCCACCAGGTACGTATGGCTTCAACGCCGGCGAAGAAGGCCTGGCCTTCCTCCCCAGTAAGTCTCCCTCCCTAGGCCCGCACCACAACTGCACATGCTCAGTAACCCATCCAATGAACAGTCGGCCTCGGCGCTCTCATTGCCTGCGCCCTCTACCTCTCCTACGACAGCTTCCTCGCCCGCGCCCGCGCCCGCGACGCCCCCTGGACGCGTTCTGAGGAGGTTCGCCGCCTGCCGCTCGCCTGCATCGCGGGGCCATTCATCGTAATCAGCATGTTTTGGGCGGGTTGGACCGCGCGGCCGGACGTGCACTGGGCGGTGCCAGTCTTCGCTGGGGTGCCGTACGGGGTCGGGTACTTGCTGTGCTTCATGGCCATCTTGAATTATCTCGTTGGTGAGAAACCTCCTCGCTCCCTGCCATCCCTCCCTCGCGTGCTTATCCTTTCATTTTCAATTTCTCTCTCTCTCTCTTCTCTTCTTGTGTGGGGGACTGTGAACCTAATGTTATGTGTAATGCGTAGACGCATACGAGATCTTCGCCGCTTCGGCTATGGCGGCAGCCGGTACCTCGCGCAGCACTTTCGGCGCTGTGCTTCCGTTTGCGACGAGGCCGATGTACGAGGCGTTGGGCGTGGACTGGGCGTGCAGTCTGCTGGGGTTCATCATGCTGTTGCTGTGCGCAATTCCGTTCGTCTTTTGGCGGTATGGCGATAAGATCCGGGCGAATAGCGCGTTTTGTAATGAGTTGAAGGAGCGGAGCAAAAAGCTGGAGGAAGAGGAGGAGCAGAGGGAGGACGAAGGGGCCGGGAATGCGGATGCGGAGAAGGGATTGGGGAGGGGTGTTTGAGTAGGTTCGCCGGGGTGACGTGAGATGGTGGTGTTTCATTTTCTTCGGGGAACTTGGGTAATGAAGGGACGACAAACGCATGATGAAGAGGAGGCAGACTCGTCTGATGCATAGCGCTTACTCCGGACTGATGATGGAGGAAAGTTCTTGGGGTTCCATTGTCAAGGGACACGGTAAGAATGGTCAGTACTTTGGATGATAGCTTTGATAAAGGCGTAATTAGAAGAATGGAATACAGTGACTTTTACGTGGAGAGCAATTAGATGTACAGTACATACCTAGGACAGGCTAGCTCAAGAGGGCTGTTCGACGCGAGCGGAGGCGCTCAGGCCGCCCGTTCGAGGCCTGGGGTCGTGAGGTGTGGGGAGCATCGCTGATAAGCTCTCCAACGCCCAGCACGTCGCGTCTTCCCTATCTCCATCATCAGTCGCATCGCCGGTCATGCCGGATATCTCCGGCCAGATGGCTCGAGAGAAACATCTGGGCGCAAGCCTCTCATCCCGGGCTCACGGTGGTACTACCAAAGCCGGCATGTACATGCGACAGTTCCGTTTCGCCTTCTGTGTTCCCTTCCCCCTCTTCGAGCTTGGTTGAGCTTGGCTGCGTGGCGACGATCCTTCCCGCTTCTCTACCTATCTGACCTCAGACCAGGATACCGACCGCGCCCGTCGCGCTCGCTTATCATCAGCGCTGCGCGGGCGAGTTTCCGCGTGTTAGCTGGTGCTAATAGCTATAGATAGCGGGCTGGGGGCCCAAGGGTGGGGATTCGCGCATACATAACTATAGCCAGCGTCAGCTGCAGCAACCCGAGTCTGTCTTGCCGCTGCATCGCTAGATTTCTTCCGCTAGCTCTCCCCCGCTTCTTTGTTCGGTGCGCTACCTTTGGCACATGCATTGACAGGCACACCACACAATGGCTGAACCAATACCGGGCAAGGAACGACGAGCATCGTCCGTGGCCGTCGCGGATGGCCTTGCCAGCAATGAAGATGCCGCTGTTCTGGGTACGTAGCTGCTGACTCTAGCTTTCGCGCATCGCAAAAGCCTTTGCTAACAGCTCTGGACAGCAAAGCTGGGTTACAAGCAGGAGCTCCGCCGTAACTTCACGCTCATAGAGGTCTTCGGCATTGCCTTTTCCATCATGGGGTTGTTGCCGTCAATTGCCAGCACCCTCGCCTACAGCATACCGGCCGGCCCCGCCGGCCTCGTCTGGGGATGGTTCATCGCCAGCATGTTCATCTTCGTTGTGGGCCTGGCCATGGCTGACTTGGGTTCGGCAATGCCGACCAGTGGTGGCCTGTACTGGTGGACGCATTACTTCGCCTCGCCCAAGACTCGCAACGCCCTCAGCTTCCTCGTCGGGTACAGCAACACTCTGGGCCTTGTCGGCGGTCTCTGCTCCATTGACTATGGCTTCTCGCTCATGCTGCTTTCCGTCGTCGTGATCGCAAGGGATGGCAATTGGGAGCCCTCGAACGGGGTTATATACGCAGTGTTCCTGGGTGCTGTATTGTGTTAGTCATATCCACCACGCATTGAAGACACCGAAGACTGACGTGAGCGACCTACGTAGGCCATGGCATCCTCGCCTCGACCCTGTCCAAGATCATGGGCAAGCTGCAGACCGTCTTCGTGGTCGCCAACTTCGTCCTCATCACGGCAACGATCATCGCCCTCCCCATTGGCAGAGCCGACCAGAGGAACGACGCGAAGTACATTTTCGGCGAGACGTCGAACCTGACGACCTGGCCCACCGGCTGGGCCTTCATGCTCAGCTGGCTCTCGCCCATCTGGACCATCGGCGCCTTCGACTCGTGCGTGCACATGTCCGAAGAAGCCGCCAACGCCACCAAAGCCGTCCCGTACGGCATCCTCATGTCCATCGGCAGCTGCTGGCTCTTCGGCTGGATCATCTGCATCGTCATCGCCGCGTGCATCAACCCAGACCTCGAGAGCGTCGTCGGCTCGCCGTATGGGCAGCCGATGGCGCAGATCTACTTCGACGCGCTGGGCAAGAAGGGCGCGCTGGCCTTCATGACGCTCATGTTCGTCGTGCAGTTCTTGATGGGGCTCTCCATCACCGTCGCCGCCTCCCGCCAGTCCTGGGCCTTTTCGCGCGACGGCGCCCTGCCCTTCTCTTCCTTCTTCCGCCCCATCAGCAAGGCCTTCGGCTATATTCCGCTGCGCGCCGTCTGGGGCTGCGTCTTCCTCGCCGCGATCCTGGGCCTCCTGACGCTGATCGGCAGCGCGGCTGCGTCGGCCGTCTTCAGCTTGGCGGTGGCGGCGAACAATCTCGCGTGGGGCACGCCCATCTTCTGCAGGCTTGTATGGGGCCAGAAGAAGTTCAAGCCCGGCCCGTTCTACACTGGGAAGCTTAGCGCGCCGCTGGGGTGGATGGCAATTGTGTTCCTGCTTTTCGGCATCGTGCTGTCCATGTTTCCGCTGGGCGGGCCGAATCCGACGGCAGATACGATGAATTATACAGTGGTGGTGAATATGTGCGTCTGGGGCGGCAGCTTGGGGTATTACTTCCTAGATGCGCGGAAATGGTGAGTTGTTGCCGTGCTGCGATTTTGAGAGATTGTTTCAACTGACGCCTTGCGATAGGTTCACTGGCCCTAAGATGACGCTGGACATGGATGAGCTGTCCGAGACGCAGCAGGAGGCGCTGAGGGAGGAGGGCCTGCAGATTGAGGGTGTCAAGCCGGGGAGTTCGGAGGGCAAGTCCGGTGACGAGGAGAATATTCCTGTGAAGGAGGGCTGAAAGGACCATATTGGAAGAGTTACGAGACAATATTGCTAGGTAAGTAGCTGTAATACTCAAGCGGTCAGTGGTGTAAATACGTAATACGGAATGACAGAAACTTATTAATGTACGGCGCATACGCCATACAGCTGTCTCGTTGCAAGCTGCTTCCACTATTGGCTCTGTGGTAATATGGCCGAAACTCTGTGACCCAGAATTCTGCGAAAGAAGGGCCCATAGGCTGTTCGGAGCTCGTCGGTCAGTGGCTGGGTGTCTCACGAAGACGCAGCTCAGCGACCAAGACCAAAAGGAGGCACCCAAGGCTCAAGGGGCGGGTACAAGGTGATGACGCGGGAAAAGGCATTTTCGGTTTCAAAGACTCGGCTACGGACTTACTCAACATGCGGGCGAAAGAATTCCGCGGACTGCAAACCGAGTCGCCCTGCCAAACCGCCGATTACAACACTGCCATGCCTCTTCTGTGGAGAGTAGAAGCAACCATCCGGACGTACACGTTATTACTTACTTTAAAGGTCTAAATCCGGATTAATGCTTCTACTCCCCATACGAATGGCACGACGGTCACTGCTCGCTGTGTAGGGTTCGCAGTGCGCGGGGATGTGTCCGGCGCGCCTTGGAACGGTGAGAGATGCCCTTTTCGACAGTCGTTACCCTTGCGCCAGCAAATCATCCGCCCTTTCTTGTACCTGCTCAGATATTCAGCCCCTCTTGTCTTCTAGCACTCAGATCTCCAAAGTCCTCATCCTCCCGCTCACTGCCACTCGTCGTTGAGCACAGCAGTGCAAGGAATTGGCCCACGAAGCAAACCTCAGCTCGACGATTGCCGTTGAGCTCCTTCTCGCTTTGAATTGCACACCTCGTATTTTCTCTGCTGAGTATCTCAGCGGCGCATAGAGCGAGTGGAAGACAAAATCTTGACGTTCGAACACATCTTATGAGGGCATTTTGGTCATTGAGCTGATGCTCACATCAGAGTTTGACGTGCAAAGTGGTTTGAGACGCCGATGCATGCTTCCTCATCTAGCCGGACCGGCGAACGGACTTCTCAAGAAACATTTCCGAGGCATGCAACTCTCGCCGCATTCTTTTACAATCAGACGAGCCAAGGACCGTTATGCTTGAGCCAAGTTCGACGGCGGATGGCGAAGTCCCCAACCTCGTTGGAAGAAAAGATCGGTTTGCTCTGTATTGACATGCCCCTGAACGGTGTCCGAGGAATCCGGCTCGCACTCGCTAAGGAAAACTAGCTATACGATGCCTTTCGGGTAGGAAACCCTCGTCTGATTTTCCAGAACGGATGCCAGCTACCATAAGCTTTGCGCACGCACCACCATCAGCAATGTTTAGAGTTTACATCGGAGCAAACCTTACTCGCAAGCTCTGGTCGAGAGCCGCAAATGTACAGAAACAAGACGTTGCCAAGGGCCGCTACACTGCCGACTTAAAAAAAGGAACATGTTTCCAGGCCGCTCTGGCTGCGATTCCAGCCGGATCTCCGGCTGTTCTCTTTGTCGGGTCTGATGTGTAGGTTTGCCCCGTATGGCACTGTCGCAGTCCAAACTCAACATGCTCAAAACCAAGCAGCAGGGAAGGCGAGCATGCGTACCGCCACCGTGGCATCTGTAACTAAGGTTGGCATATAAGATCTACACTCACGGCCCTTCTCTCGACGGATTTGGGGATGCGCACCTGTTCGAGCCGATCGATACACCCTATTTGGTCATTTCTAGTGCACGCAGAACGTGTGAACAGGGGAGCTAAAGTGCTCGATCTATTTTATCAAACTTTAGGCAATCCCGAGTATTCATGGAAATAGACATGCGATCGAGGACCGTAACTTTCTTCTCATTTGAGCGCGGTGCCGGCCATCCCAGTACAAACTCCGCCCACAAGTCTTGGCAGATTTTACGTGCACCCCACACCAGCCAGAGTGAGTAATCCCATGACCTGTTTTGTTCCGCTAACATTGGCCCTTTTGTTTTTCAAGAGCTCGGAGAAGCCAATACAGCATGCCGCCTGGTGGCAGGTTGCCATTAATCATTACTGATCAGCTTGCGAGTCGTGTGCCCACGGCGATCCTGACCTCGGACCGCATTGGTCTATATCTAGCGCCAGAACCACGTCTTCTTGGCTCAGGTTTCACCGCTGGCCGGAAATTGACGGGAGACTACTTCGATATCTCTCTTATCTTCCATTGCCAGGATATCGCGAGCTAAAGAGATGAGCTTTTTCTTGACCCGAAGCCTTGTGCGCAGCCACAAGACCCGAAAAGGCCCACGGATCATTTATACACCCTGTGGACTCTACATTTAGCTACTGAGGAGCGATGTTCTATCCCGGTCGATCCATCTGGAGTCCGCTCCACGGACCGCCGCGCGAGTCCGGGTCCCTGAGATAAAAGGAATATGGCATCACGGACTGCGATTATAATCTGTTCCTCTACCGCGCTTCTCTCTAGCCAACCCACTTCCAAATCATCTGACGACGCCTGAGTCGAAGATGAGGTCCACTCTTTCATACCTTCTCTTCTTGTGGGCCGCGGGTGTGAACTCGCAGCAATCGTCCCAACTCCTCGAATCATACGACTACATCATCTGCGGCGGTGGAACATCCGGTCTGACTGTCGCGAACCGACTCACAGAACTCGCAGATGCGACGGTGCTCGTCATCGAGGCTGGGCCTGAAAGTATAAGCTCTCAGTCGCAGGGTGACTGGAGATACCCGAATGGCCCCGAACGGTTTGCTTCTGGGCGGTCACAAACCTTACCTGCCGGCAAAGTCCTTGGCGGGTCCAGTGTCATCAACGGTACAATCAAGTCCACCATGCGTTTCAACCCCTGATATCATCCACTGACGCCCTCCCAGGCCAAGTGTACCTGCGCGCCGAGCAGGAGCAGATTGATGACTGGGAGCGCGCCGGCAACACAGGCTGGAACTGGGAGACGCTCTTCCCGTACTACCTGAAGAGCGAGCAGTTCGCCGTGCCCAACGAGCGGCAGACGGACGCCGGGCTGACGTACACGGCCGAGTTCCACGGCACCAACGGGCCCGTCAACACGGGCTGGCCGACTGAGGTCGCTATCGAGACGTACCTTAACCAGCTCGAGGAGGCGTACGCGTCGATCGGCATGCCCAGGATCCAGGACCCCAATGGCGGCGAGATGCGCGGCCTGAGCACGTATCCGCGCACGCGGCAGGCCATCAACGACCGCGACGTGCGCGAGTCGGCCGCGTCCGCCTACTACGAGCCCGTCCGCGACCGCACCAACCTGGACGTGCTGCTCAACACGAGCGTGCTGCGCATCGTGTGGGCGGAGAACGACGACGCCAACGGCAGCGCCATCGCGGCCGGCGTCGAGGTCGCCACGGCCGACGGCACGACGGCCGTCCTCAACGCGACGCAGGAGGTCATCCTGGCCGCCGGCGCCTACCGCTCCGCCTCCATCCTGGAGTACTCGGGCGTCGGCAACTCGCAGATCCTGCAGGGGCTGGGCATCGACACGAAGGTCTACCTGCCCGGCGTCGGCGAGCACCTGATGGACCAGGCCAACAACATCCTGACCTTCGAGCCGGCGCCCGAGTCCGGCTTCACGGGCACGACCGCGTACGTCGCGTACGCCAGCGTGGCCGACGTCTTCGGCGACGAGGCCGCTGCGGTGGCGGAGGAGGTGCGCGCCGCGCTGCCCGACTACGCGGCGACCATCGCGTCGCAGAACAACAACGCGACGTCGGCGGAGGACCTGCTGCCGCTGCTCGAGATCCAGTACAACAGCATCTTCGAGACGGGCATCACGGCCTTCGAGCTGCTCAAGGGGCTCGAGTTCCAGCCGACGCGGCTGGACTGCGAGGTGTGGTCGACGCTGCCCTTCTCGCGCGGCAACGTGCACATCACGACGGGCCGCCCGCCGACCGACGGCAGCACGCCGCCGCTCGCCATCAACAACAACTACTTCCAGCTCGACTACGACAACCGCGCCCAGATCGCCGCCGCCCGCTTCGTGCGCAACCTGTACTCGCTGCCGCCGCTGAACGGCTCCAGCGTGCTCGACGAGATCGCGCCGGGGCTCGCCACCGTGCCGCTGGACGCCACCGACGACGAGTGGGAGGTGTGGCTCAAGGGCCAGTTCAGGAGCGCGTGGCACCCCGTCGGCACGACGAGCATGCTGCCGCGGCAGAACGGCGGCGTGGTCGATGCGGAGCTGAAGGTCTATGAGACGACCAACGTCAGGATTGTGGACGCGGGCGTCTTCCCTTTCCAGATCAACGGCCACCCCAGCGCGACCGTCTATGCGGTTGCCGAGAGGGCGGCCGATATCATCAAGCAGAGCTTTAGCGCGGGTCCGCAGACAGTGCTGCCCCCGAGCACGAGTGGCCAGACTGGCGGAACTGGCAGCAGCAGCAGCAGCAGCAGCAGCGGGAGCGGCGGTAGCGGAAGTGGTGGCCAAAGCGAGCAACCAGCTAGTGGAACGGGTGGTAGCAGCGGAGGCACGTCAGGTCAGAGTTCTGATGGCAGTGGTATGGTGCCGGCGGGAAGGGTCAGGGGAAGGAGAGTGCGGCTGTAATTGCATAATGACAGATATGTCTCAAGAAATAGAGATTCCTAATTGGCATCTTAGGGTATCTCGACGCAGAACCACCAGCCTGTAAGGCCAAATCCCGTTTTGATGTCTCGAAACGTTGTAATGAAGCACTGTTCAGCCAGACTTGTCTGGCTGCTTGACGACAATTGTGTCGCCAGTAGAGGCCGTGCTGGCCCTGCGCGAGCCACCTCGAGTCTTCTTGGAGGTAGGGGACTGTCCAACTTCAGACTCGGCGTTCTCTGGGCGGTTACGCTTCTTGGTCAGGGTAGTGTTGTTGTCCGGGAGCACAGCCTCAGTAACGGAGATGTTTGTGTTGAATTTTCTGATAAGCTTGTTCAAGCTGTTACGAGTAGACTGCTTGCTGGTGTTTCCCAAAAGTCCAGCAGCATTAGAAAGGTCGATCTATAGAAGACAGGCATTAGCCCCTGGTGGAATAGTTTAGCTTTGATAGGTGAGTTCAGCTTGCCTGAGGATTGGCGGTGAGAGATGCAAAAAAGGCAGCCATTTGCTTTGCCTGCTTGCTCGTGATGACAGGAGGATTGGCAGAAGCACCGCAGGCCGGGTCATCAGCAGGGGCGGCTGAAAATTTGCCAGAAACATCGGTCACGCCCTCACTGACGGAAGTGGCATTTCTGGTAGCGGCAGTCTTCTTGGAACTGGCCATGTTGGAGAAAGGACAGGGTGTGAGCTGCGATGTTGTTGAATGTAAATAGAGGGTATGAGGGTAGCGAGGAGGCAATGAGGTTGCTTCTTCGGTGACGAAATATCTGTGTTTGGCGGTGTGATGGATGAGGAGGAAGAAGAGGACGTGACAAGTGAAAAGCTGGATACTGATGCCTCGGCATGGACCCTGAAAGCCGGCCGATTGGCTGACGCAAGGCAAATCCGACGCCGGCAGGAGGTCTTTTGAACTCTCAATGGTCTCTGTGAGCAATATGGCAGTTGCTGGCGGCTAGATATGCATTATTTCTTATTAACCGCCTCACTCCGGGTCTAAATACCTACATCCTTACGGTCAAGTATCCACTGAGAGGAATATCCGGAAATTTCAAGAGCTTATATTAAATGGTTAGGCTGTTTCTTCAGACTCTGGAGGCGAATAGTAAGTACGACTTCATGAGCAGCTTTTCGATCATGTCTTAGGCCACAACCTTGAGTTACTAGATTTCCAGCTACATAAATGCCTCAAACTTCCTTCTAAAGTGTTAAATGTACTTTCAGCGGTTTCTTTGCAAGTGTTATCTAGCACCAGGGGCTTCCACGCCAAGCGCTGGTCCATCTTATTCTTGCTCCCAAGACGGCTACGTCACGTAAGGATTTGCGTCGGACGTGCGCTCATGAGCCAAGAAGTAACCAATGTCCCCCTCTTTGGCAGCTTTGTGCGTCCTCCAAGGCGTTTTGTTGTGCCTTCATAGCGCGCGGGGCAAGGACGAGGGCGAGGGTTTCAAGAACGTCTCCGGTTTTTTAGGGCTTGCATGAAGTCAAATATGCCCTCCTCATACACTGAAACGCCAGATTCTGAGCTTCGACGTGTTGTCTCGAGGCGGATGGCCTTGGGAGCTGAAGTAGTGATTCGTATGTGAACATCTCCCGCCTTCTCTTGCATATACGCTAGGATAGGCGCTTTAACTCTTCATGGAGAGCTTGTGGTATTTCTCTCGAAGGCTGAATGCGAATACGGGTCTGGAGCTTTTGTCAGCTTACACATGTCTTCAACCGCCACCTGAGTGGTCTGCGGGGCTTCCTCACAAGCTGCCATTGTGGCCTTCAGAAGTGGCTTGATGGGTACAGAGTCTAGAAGGAAACGGATCGTGGATCTTGAATGATTCTGTATGTTTTTGAGGTTCGATCTGCTGGCTAGCTATCTGCCTTGTCTTATCTGTGTGACTGCCTGCCCCGTCCCTCGATTAACGGTACGAGTACAGCCATGAAAAAGTTGACAACAAAAGTAATAGAATATGAAATAAAATTTGATACTGCGTCTGCCGGGCTCCTAAGCGGAATTGGTGTGAGGCATAATGAGGAGCGGTCGATCGTCCTCCACGGTGCGCAGCAACGGTGTCCTCACGAGACTTTGTGAATCTTCGGTGGGTCTACCAGTCAGTCATGGCACTTATAGTCCAAGCATCTTGTATATTATCCATTGGCGAGGTCAGGCCTGGTATGCACCAAAAGTGACATGCTGGCAGGTTTGAACGCGAGCCCTCGCAGCTCCAAAGGGTTTCTCCGTTCCTTGAAAGCTCTTTTGTGAAGGAAGTTGTCAACGACTGCTACTCTTCAGCTACGCATAGATCCTAACACACAGACTTTGGCTTCGTTACACCAATCTGCAAGGAGATTTCACGGCGCCATAGCACGCTCCTAAATTTTCAACACCATGCCAAGTAACGTGAACTGCCGCAGCGTCACGAAATCGTCACAGGCACAGCAAGGTAAAGGCGTATGTTTGCCGGTGACTAAATGCCCGGCCATGCTCAGGACGAATACCCCAGCTGCCTGACCCTCACCTTCGTGCGTCCCTCCATGTCGTTCGCCCCAGCGGCGGCCGTCGCACCATGTAACTCAAAGGATGTTCCAGGTATATCGGACGGCGATTTCGTCAGAGCTGTGGTGTTATTGAGGTATAGAAATTGCCCAAGCGGCATAGGAACGGGGCAGTTGGCGGGCTCGGGGTGGGCGGGAGGCTTCGGCAAAGGGGTGGCAAAGATCTTCTACAGTAACCAGCTGCTTCGGTCCCGTGTGAGGTTGCCTGCGAGTCACCAAGTGACTTTGCGGGTAGAAATGCCATGCCACTGTTGGACTTCACCGCCAAAACATACGGCTTGAATATCTCGACAATGGACACCGATATCATTCCTCGAGCTTCGATGTTTAGTAGAAGACGAGATAAACAGAGTGAAGAGTTGAAGTGTGTGGTACGCTCACGTCAGGATGCTGCATCATACGGGAAGATAATGGGCGCCCGAAAAGTCCCAGTTTGATCTCCCAGAATGTACGAAGGACCGCCGGTAGGTAATGATGGGCCTCACAAGGCCATCTGGGTGACCTCCTATTTACTAGAAGAAGGAGTAAAGAGAGAGAGATTAGGCATTGGAAGGAGAGATCTATATAGGCGAAGGGGAGCATGTGTCTTCGTGCCTCATCATTTAATCGAGCCCACGCTAGCTCTCTGCCGAATCATGCATCAGTATTGAGAAGGCGCAGGGGAAAATATGATCCACGAGGCCGCTGCTGCCTGTAGCTCCACCTCGATGCCCGCAGCTTGTACGTGCGGACCAGACCGGCTTCTTTCAGCGCTCGCCCCCTACGGTAGGTCCTGGATATTTCACGTGCAGATTGCTATGACTTTTGCTCGCAGGAGATATTTTAGATTATAGCCGCAGTGTTTCCTCACCGCAAGACCTGAATGGGCCGAATAGGAGAGGCCCGTCATAGCCTGGATACTCAAGGAATGGCCGGCGATGCCAATGCCTAGCGGTGGTCAGTCAGGTTGAATATATCCCTTTCCGTTCCTGGCAGCCGTATCCAAGCATGCTGGGGCGGGGGGAGTGCTGTAGGTGTGACGGAAACCGCCTTCACATGCCTACAGGCCGTGTGCAGATCTATGAGCCTACAGATGCCACCAGTCTTGCTGCATGACTCTGGCGCCTTCCGAATAATGATCCACGGGCTTGCCTGCTCCCTCTTTTGGTTTAGCTAGAAAGGTTTGTCATCTTTGTCATCCGTCCTCCTCTAAGCCCGTGCCACGTCGCTCCAAGGGTCCAATGGCCGCCTATATAAACCCCTCTTCCCCCCACCCTCCTCTCCTCTTCTTCTTTTTTCTTCAGCTCCTCTTAGCCTTTTGGCTTGGATCAAGTGTAGTAACTGTTCTTTTGCCCGTAAAACGGCAAAGGTCCCTACGGCATACCGCTTGCTGTACCAGTTTTTGTGACCGGCCTGGAGAGCACTGAGCTCCGCTTATCTCGCTGGGCACAGTGTCGCCTCTATTGCACTGACTGGGGCTGACGCGAACGATGATCAGTAGCAGATCACTTTCAATCATTTTTCGTTGAATTGTTCACCATGCGCGGACAATCGAGGAAGAGTTCTCATACTGAAAAGTCACAACGTCCGAGCTAGCCTGCTGGTTGAAGGGCAAGTTAGCAGCTCAGTGTCTCATCACGCTCGCGAAGGTCGTGCTGCTTGCTGTTAGCCTCATGAGCAACGCGTCCGGCGGCCGCCGTGTGGACGGTCGCGCTGGGCGCGTCGCAGCCCGAAGGAAGTACCAAGTCGCTGCGTGCTCCAGGTGCTCTCGATGCCTTTTGCAAACGGCGATTGGTGGTTTAGGTCCGTAGCTCCCATGCCCGACTCATGGTATTACACTGCCAGGGCGTGCCCGCCCGTCAGCCCCAATCCGATAGCACATATGAGCCGCCTATGAGCTCATGAAGCAAGGTTTTGCCCATGGCCCATCATCTTCATCGCTACCAGCGTTTCCAGGTTACACCAGCATTCTCGCCCTCGACCTCGACCTCGACCTCGACCTCGACCTCGCCTTCGTCCTCGCCTTCGTCCTCCACGTCGGCGGCGAGCCGCCCCTCGACCACGACGACACGCGGAAGACTGCGCACATTCCTCGAGGTGAGGGCCTTTTTAGAAGACTAAACCTGATCTACCACCGTGAGTAGTTCAATCACACGCTCAGGCAGCGATAACTTGTCCCGCCCATCAGCTGCCCCTCTTCACCGCCCAATTCTCCGAAGCAGACGACCAACCGACCGTCCATAGAAGCACAAACACAAAGCCAGAAGTCTAAAGGAGGGATAGCTACGCAAATTTCGTGGGAGTGAAAGCAGATCAGACGTCTGGCTGTGAACCGCGTAGCTGTTCGCCGACAATTGTTTCGCCGACAGCCATTCAGAGGGTTCAAGGAGCCATTAGTAACTCCAGTACAGGAGGTCTATACTAACACGCAGCAATGACTTGCGCCGTCTCAGCACCCTTACGTGCGTCTCATCGTGTCCGCCACTTGACCAGTAATGAAGCTCAGAAGCTCCCACCGCCTCAGTCGTGCCACTGAAAGCTCTTAATTGAAGATAAAGCTCAGGGAAATGCGCCTTAGTGCATCGTGTTGACGCGCAAGTGGACTTGAAGCCTTCATCCAGACGTAGCTGTGGCCATACTTCCTGAGCGCTCGCTACGGGACAAACGCTTCGGTTTGCCATGCTTATCACTTGAGTTGTAGCCGATTTGCCATCTTGGTAATATATAGAACTAATAGAACTGCCATCATAGCTGCTCGGTATTTTGGTCGAAACTCCGGATCGAGAAGTAACGCATTCGGGTTCACGACGAGTCCATTTGCGTCCCAGTCCATTGCCCGAATTGTTCAGCGGCACGAAGATGATCAACTGCTGTCTGGAAACAAAAACATTTTCTGCTGTTGCTGTGGTCGCTGCTGCTGTGTGGGCGGCAAAAAGTGCACCTCGCTAGGCGTAGGGGCCGAAAGGAGATCTGATGATGCTATCAGGACAGTTTACAGGACGGATGAGTGCTAAGACAAAACTTACCCGCGCCGCCACAAGAGGCGGGCTTTGCTCACTCTCGTGGCCAGGATGCGGACCGCGAGATCCTCGACAGCGTCTTTTGAGCTCCGGAGGAGCCTGGAGTGCGCAATGACGCGCTTATTGCTGGAGCGCAGCAGCAGTGCATCGTGGCCGGCGACTGCTCTGCACCTCCACGAGCTATGTCTGCAGTACCGCCGAATTTCTCTCTTGCGCACCACGGAACCAATGTGCTGAACTGCATCCTGAGTTGGAGGCAATGTGCCGGCCTGGTTACCTGGCTTGTCTGAACCCGGGAGAGGAAGCTAGGTAGTGTGCCTTTTTGATACGGCTAAAGTGGCATACCCATTGGTTTGTGTTGCACTGGGTTACTGCTGGGGCTCATCCCAAACAAAAACTAAATCACAACGAGGGCCTCCTTGCCCTTCCAAAGATCACTCATCTAGTTGCCCGGTTTGCCTAAAGCGACCAGCGATGCGATGATAATCACACGATGACTTGGCTACCGCTAGCGCTGGTAGATGCTAATGCATTGTCCAGGGTTCTTCCCAAGATTGGGAAGCAGAATCCTCGAAGACGGTGCAGCTTACAGTCAAGCAGTAGTGACGATCGCGGCAGAGATCGGCCATGACAATGAAGGCGGGTGCTTCAATGTACAAATTCAGCAAGACGGAGCCCGCCGCGAAGAACTTGACGACACCATAGAAAATGCTTCGGCGTTATGGAGCGGCGCGAAAAATAGCCAATTGATATGTCTCCACAGCCCTCTGGAAGCTTCTGATCTTTGCAGAAGATCCATCAAGACCAATCCACTGATACAGCGTGATAGGGCGCTCCAGGGGCGGATCTTCTCTCGTGTGTTCCATTACACGGATTCACAGTTGTATTGGGAGTGCTGAGTAGAATAGGCATCTGCAATATCTGGTATCGCTGAGCCCCCTATTCATCCTATCTACTACTGTACCACGACACTTATGCAAGCTTTCTCTTACTTACAGGATCGACGAGACACGAACAAGGCTGTGCGTCGGCATTGCGTCAAGGCAATCCTGATTGTCGAGTGACATGTGAGGATATGACAAGGAGAAGAGCAAGAAAAGACAGACCACGTCTCCCGAGCTGTCAAACGGTGAAAAGGATGTCCCCCGCGGCCATCAGCAAAAGCACAGCGGTGCCGACAGCCACGGACGGCGGCACAAAAACACACGGAGGTGGCGTAGCAACGCTCAACAGCGCCAACGCGTCTCTGACCATTCGAGGCCAAGCAGGGCAAGCTGCCGAGATATGTACGTAGCAAGCCACCGGCCGGAGAAGGCGCTCGTATCCCACCAAGCGAGCCTTCGCAAAAAGAAAAACTCTTGACCAAAAGTGCCCCCGAACGGGTAAGTCGGCGGTGTTGGATTCGTCGCTTTGTGGGTCAATCAATCTCGCTGTACGCGATACGGCGATCCACCGCGACAAACGCCGTCTACGTACCCGTGCCTCGCTAAGTCTGTTCTTTGTACCCAGCTATTAATAGTCGGTAGAAAGGAGGGCACGGCACGGATTGAGGGTGAAGAGAGATGACGAGAATGCAAAAAGTCGATATGTAGAACGAATGCACGGCGGAACATCGCAGTGAAGCAAGCACCAGTAGTTTCATCCGCTGGGTTTCGTTAGTGGTGGGGATGTTTCGCTGTCGGAACTCCCCGGTAGCAGCATTTGATTGTCAAGTGCTGACCACCAGATGAGTAAACTGCTACGTCGCATGCTGTGTCGCAGCGGAATGAGCCAGAAAATAAATCCGACAGTCGGAGCAACGACTTCTGCCGAGTATCCGAGAAGCGCGCGAGAGACATAGCAGTAGTTAGTTGGACGGCATAGGTATGTAGCCGCTGAGCAATGGAGGATGTCGCTTGAGGCCATGCAGGAATTCACAGATCGACAGTTGAGGTGGTGAGAGTAGAGAGTAATAAAGAACGGATGACAGGAAACACGGCACAGGTAGCCGTCCATAGGTGGATCGCTGTCGCGGATCTGAGTGACATTCACACCACATCCACGTGGACATGATGGGCACGGCGTCAATCGTGTCCTCGCTTGGATGTATATACCTTGGCAAATCATGACTTTGCTTGTCCCGGATGCGCCTACATTGGCGGTAGGCGCCTCCAATATTGCAATTGTTTTGGTGTTGTTTGGCTCGGAAGCACCCGAGCAGCTGAGACACGCTCCCTGAACGCGACCCGCACCGGCGATCGAAACGGTCATGGCCCGACAGAAGCGAGAGTGCAGCTAATTTTAAATGCCTCCGAAAATTCATGCACCCTTGTTCTAGATCAATCCACCCAGCACCCCCGTTGTTTGGTGTTCAATTGTTATCTGCCTTATCGTGGGGTCTGCTGCGGTGCCATCTCCGTGGGTGGGGAGAAGGTGGCGAGCTGCAAGAAGGCCGGGAAGAGGTCATGGATGCAAAGCGTCTGGGCGGATAAATCGGAATGGCGATGATACCAGGAGGGGCGCGGAGGGTGCAAATGACGAGTGTCTGCGCCCACTGCCGCCACAACACTCTGTGTTTCTTGGATAAGTCTTGTTCCAATACTTTTGAGAGGCCAAAGCTGAAAATGTATCTTGTTAGCCCCACGGAGCGCAGCCCCGCTTAGCATGGTGGCAGAGGTGGCAGCTGCACCTTAATATCCAGTATCGTCGGCAAGGCTAGGTGCAGATAGGCCAGCGGACGTGCATTGCTCGCAGCAAGGTCGAACGTCTGAAGATGCAGACTGGTCCCCGGCGGGGCGCGAAGGAGGAGGTTTACCGTGGGACATGACTTTACAGCCTTGACGGTAGTTGAAGCGCGATGACTGCATACCGGCGCGCGCGGCGTGCCACGGCAAAAGATGGGAGGTTGGCGGCAGCCCTACGGGATGGTCTACCATGGCTCCAGTCTTGTCCTGCAAGTCACCGTGGCAGTTGGCAAGATGCGGAGGGTGTTTCTCTGCGAGCGCGGCGGGTGCCGGTACGCACGTAGGCGCAGGATGCCAGTGCAGTCGTGGATTGAAAGCTGCTCTGGGGCGAGGGGCTGATTGGTGGAGCGAAGGGGTGGGCGCCGAAAGCAGCGCTTTTGGTGGCCCGGCACCAACCAAGACGGGCAATTTTTGCACACAATGCGGCAGAAAAGGTGCAAGCGATGGTGATCAGACCAAGCCTTGTCTCGAGTGTCTGGTTCAGAGCGGATGGGCGAGCTCAGTCGCGGCGTGGCGGGCCTGCAGCGGAGAGGGCAGGGCGTTTCGGAAGGCGAGCCAGCGGCAAGCGGCATGCGACTCCACCGCCTTCTTCCCCTTCCAGCGCAGCGGCCGTGGAAGCGTCGCACATAGATGCAATTGCCGATAAGAGAGATGACGGGGTGTGCGCCATCCTGCGGCGGGGCGGCGCGGGCAGAGGGCGAGCACGCGGGCGCGCCGGCAGGGTGGTGGGCGCTGGCTGGGCGGATAGAGTTGTTTCGTCTCCAAGGCTTGTCTGTCGTGGTGACGGGCGCGGGAGGAGGTGGAGAGAGGGGAGCAGCTGGATCGACGCAGGGGCGGGATGCCAGGAACGGAAGCTTTCCTGGCGCAGCTGTTTCACGCTTGCGCGCGGCGCCGGAGAGGGCCAGCGGGCGATGGCAGCGGTCGGCGGCGGTCGATGCAGGCGCAGGTGCGTGTGAGCGGCCGGGCGGGCGCGGGCGCGTTCAGCTGGCAGGCGCACGGCAGCTGGCGGAGTGGGGCACGGCGGCGACTGGCGGCGGTGTCTCGCGGCCAAGCTCGTGGCTGGGGCTTGGGGGGTGGGCAGCGCGGCGAGTGGGCGGGTGTTTGGCGGGCGCTGCAGGAACGCGGGCGCGGGCAGCCTATCGCTACCCGCAGCGGCGCCGCTCTGAAACGGCCAACACCAGCCAGCGCTGTCGCCAGCCGACCAGCCGGAGCTCGCAACGATCGCCGGCCAGTCAGTCTCTTCCAGAAGCGCATGGCGTGAGCTCCGCCGTCAGCGCACGGTCGGCAGACGGTGGTACGACCAGGGGAGCCACGGAGCCCACTCGCAGCGGCTCTGCAATGCATCAAGGCGCGCGGTATTGCCCGCATGATTGGCTGCCAATGCACCGGCCAGAGCCTGCGCCCATAAACATCCACTCCGCCCTCCTTGGACCCCCTTCTGCTCGCCTCTTCTCCAGACCAGGTGCCTCGTTTTCTCTTCGTTTCTGAAACTTCGTCCGTCGTGGTTCCCTCGTTTCTGCCACGACTGCCGCCTTCTCTGCCCACCACCACACGCCGGCCGCTGGTGACTTTATCCTCGTCTTCCCTCGCTCCGCTGCACAAGCCCCGACTCCTGGCGTTGACATCACTCGACGATCGCAATCCCCCGCCGCGCTGGATATCTCCCGCCGCCTGCCCTGCTGCACATCCGCGCGCAACCCGCCTCACCCCGACGCCCCCGACAGCCCACGCTCACCTGACGCCGCGATCTCACTCGCCCTCTGGACCACCTGCCGCAAGACAATGCCATTGTCATGACTCTGAATAGACATAGATAGCCATTGTTCCAATACCTCTCCACTCTCGACCGCCCTCCGCCCTCTTAACCGCGCTGTCCATCTCGCTGCCTTTCCTTACTCCACCACCACCACCACCACCACCACCACCACCAGCAGCTCCTTACTTGCAGTGCTCGACGCCTGGCGCGTTCTGCCCCCACAATCGTTCCCGGGACCAAGGGCCTCAGGACTTCGACAACCTCTACTGCGACACGGTTCGACGCGTAGCCACGAGTCCGGGTTCCTTTGTCCGTTTCCAAACACGCATCCCCGCAGCAACAAATGGCATCGCCTGGAGCTATGCAACAACATTCCTGGTCCGACGTCATCAAGCGCGGCCTCTCTGACGTCGTCGACACCGACAAGGACCCCTTCGCCTTCTCCCATGGCCTCACCGGTGTCGACCAGACAGGTAACTACCTGTGGGTCGACGTCCTGCTGGGCTGCTTCGGCTGCATCATCGGCATGACTCTGATTATCCGCTTCATGCGCATGTACAACTCTCACCTGCGCCATGTCTCCACCATGGGTACCGCTCACAGACAGGTCTACTGGCGCCACAACCAGACCAGGATAGTCCCCTGGCTCAAGAAGCACATCATCTACGCCCCGCTCTGGAAGAAGCGCCACAACGAGGAGATCCGCCTGTCCTCGGCCATCAGCATTGGCACCCTTCCGTCGCGCTTCCACATGCTCATCCTCGTCGTCTACGGCATGAGCAACGTCGCCTACTGCCTTTGCCTGCCCTGGTCGCGCTCCGAGTCTGCCTCCGTTGTCGCCGCTCTCCGTGGAAGGACCGGCACGCTTGCTGCCCTGAACCTCATCCCGACCATCCTGTTCGCCCTGCGCAACAACCCTTTGATCTGGATGCTTCACGTCAGCTACGACACTTTCAACCTTCTCCACCGTTGGGCCGCTCGCATCGTCATCCTCGAATCTGTCCTCCACACCCTCTGCTGGATGATCAACACCGTCAACGCTGGTAGCTTTGCCTCCATTGGCGAGCACCTCGCCACCAAGCCCTCGTATGCCTGGGGCATGGTTGGCACCGCCTTTTTCATGTTTCTTGGCATCCAAGCCTGGTCGCCTCTGCGCCACGCCTTCTACGAGACCTTCATCAACTTCCACCGCCTGGGTGTCGCTTTCGCTATCGTGGGCGCCTGGGTCCACATTGATCTCCACTCCCTGCCCCAGCTTCCCTGGATGAAGCTCTGCCTTGGCATGTGGATTGCTGAATGGCTCTTCCGCTTGTGGAAGTGCGTCAAGTACAACGTCAGCATGCGCCGCGGCATGTCCAAGGTCACCATCGAGGCTCTGCCTAACGATGCTTGCCGGGTCACCATCGACCTGGTCCGCACATGGGACCACCGTCCTGGTTCGCACGTCCACCTCTACGTCCCGTCCCTCGCCGGCTGGGCCTCGCATCCGTTCTCTGTCGCCTGGGCCAGCCCGCACCATTACTCCATGCCAGCCTCTGTTGAGGATGAGAAGCTTGGCCTGCCCACCACCAGCCCTAGCTACGACCTCACGAGGCCGCACCTGCCGATGCGCAGCATCTCCCTGGTCTGCCGTGCGCGCGAGGGCTTCACTCGCAAGATGTACGACCGTGCCAAGGTCCAGCCAATGGGCGTCCTCACCACCTACGGTATGATTGAGGGCCCCTACGGTGGCCATGAGTCGCTCGATAGCTACGGCACGTGCATCCTCTTCGCCGCCGGTGTCGGTATCACTCACCAGACATCCTTTGTCCGTCACCTGGTTGCCGGCTACAACGGAGGTACCGTTGCCGCGCGCAAGGTCGTCCTCGTCTGGAGCATTCCCAACACCGAGTGCCTGGAGTGGGTGCGGCCTTGGATGGACGAGATCCTCCGCATGCCCGGCCGCCGCGAGGTCCTCAAGATCCTCCTCTTCATCACCCGCCCAAAGAATCATTCCGAGATCAACAGCACATCCGGCTCAGTTCAGATGTTCCCCGGTCGCTGCGACGTCCAGACCATCATCGACCGCGAAATTTCGGAGCGCATCGGTGCCGTCGCTGTCACCGTTTGCGGTGCCGGCGCTTTCTCCGATGGAGTCAGGACCGCGGTGCGATCAAGAGTGGACGAGGGAAGTGTGGACTTCATCGAGGAGGCGTTTACGTACTAAAAGAGAGTGGAAAGAGGACACTATTTTCACAGCCCGCATGATGAGGAATGACGTTTTGATGTTTCCTGTTTTTGCGAAAAAGCGTGGAGGCAGCAATTCTACGAGTACGTGAGCGTTAGAGAGAGGGGAGTGGCATATTCGCTCGGTGGATACGTCATTGGGCGAGCTTCTTGCTGCCATAGGAGAAGTCATTTTGGACGACACTTTCGGAGGAGGAGAAAAAAATCATTGTTGCTGACACAGTCTGTAAATAGCTTTTTTGCGTCTTCTACATAATTTCGCTTCTTCATGAGAAAAGGGTAGCGATACCTATTTCTCTCAAACTCCCCCACTTTTGCTCTCTACTATTTTTTTTGTTGATACACTTTTTTCTATCCAGCATTTTCGTCTCATTGCATGGCGCGGCGTTCCTTGTTATTGTTTTTTCTTTTCCTTTTTTCGTGGCATCTGCTTTCAGCTTTTCCTTGTCGTTTTCCAAGCGCAGCATACCCCCACCATTATCGCGCAGTAGCATACCCTTGCCATCTTGTTTCTTTCCCCAAAACATTCGAAGAGATGTATATCCTCGGCGGACGGCACAGCTTCTGCCTGAATAGAGAGATAAACTATCTGGAAAAAGAATCAAAAAGACATTTTCGCATTCAGTTGCTCTGCGCACCACAAATCCCGTCCTGGCCAATGACGTCGTCCCTCCCACCTGAAAGTGAGACAGACCCTCCAGATCGGACGAAGAAGAAGAAGAAGGAAGACGTCCCGCGCGCACTGTCACCCGTCGATCAGGCCGACACCAGCAGCCCAGTGTCCCAATTCTCCGTACCCTGGCCGCCGCGTTTTCCGGCGTGCTTGGTCCAGCCATTCCGTTATTGGTCGGCAGCGGCCGGGTCTCCAAGGAATGGAGCCAATTCTTCCGGTGCGCGCTTTGCTGCCCCGGTCACAGCCTGTTTGGACGTATGTATCACATATTTATTTGTGACGAGCCCATGACACGCGCGCCCTTGCCGGCCGGTGCTGCTGTTCTCCTCCCGCCCTTGGGTCGCAAGGCCCTGGGTTCTGGATGGAGAGAAAGGAAGCAGTGAGGGCGTGCTTTTTTGTTTTTATCGTCCCTTGGCGTTTTGCCGCGGCGAGAGAGCGCCTTGGGGCTTGGCGGGTGCTGAATACGAGTGGACGCTGGGCGTGCCGGCAGAGAGAGAGAGAGAGAGAGAGAGGGAGGGAGAAGATCTATTTTCACTGGGACAGATCTCTCGGTGTGGCCCTCGTGGTCTTGGGTCCGGGGCTTGCCGGGTTCGCAAATCGGTTGGTTCATCCGCTTAGAGGCTGCAGTGCTACGTCGCCACTTGGGTATGTTCTACGAATGTTTACCCTCCATGGCTCATATGGATTGGAATTCTTGAATTCTACGTCTCTAGCGGTACTTGGTGTAAGCTTCCGCTTATGAAAGCTGAATGTGTGCGCGTGAAGAGGCGCTGACGCCGTGCATTCCATGTGCTCACGCCTTTCGTCCGTATGTTGCGAGGGCGGTTGGAAGGCCCGAATTTACGTACACGTGAGAGAATGGGAGCGGAGCGGGCTCGATACGGCGCCATGGCTAGCGCTGTGGAAATGATGTCTTGTGTGTCACTGAGGGGGCTCGATGGCTGTGGCAAGAGCATCAGGAGGAGCAGGGAGATTGTGGATGTCTCGGAAAGGACCATCTGCCCATCGGTACAGCAGGCTGTGCCTAGGGTTGGCACACGGAGGCGGCAGTGCAGAAGAAGGAGCCTGAAAGGGGCGTTGCAGTTGTGGAGGTTCGGTGCTTGAGTTAAAGCACAGGGATTAGCTTCTTGCGCCTCGCAGAGGGATGTACATGTTGCCGAGGATTTTCGCTGCACAAATCGACCAGTATCGGACGCTGGTGGGTGCGTAGAAGCTGCTTGCTGTCGCTCGGAGTGCGGGGCGGCTCTTCGCCCGTGTAGCCAGCGCTGACAGGCATTGGTCTCTACTCGGATCGGTAGGATTTTCGTGGTCTTGCTATCGACAGAGCTAGTGATGGGCGATCAGTTGATTTCTAGAAAATGCTGGGTTGAGGGAAGGAGCTTCCATATGACGATTTTCTCTTTTCCGATGGAATAGGAGGACTTGTGCGGCCCCTGCGGTATCAGTTGAGGGAGTTTCTTGGGGTTCCGGGGCTCAGGAGGAATTTTGAGATCATCGGTGTTGTTATTTGAGAGTCGTGGAGGTCGCACCGGTTGTGGAGAGATTTGCGGACGGTGCGCGGGCGAAGCGCGACGATCATGGTACTGTAGCATCAGGGGCAGGAGAGCTGCAAGTATAGCTCCGGAGGCTTATGTGCCTGAGGATTAGACCGAAACATGCTGAAGATTTGATAGAGATGAAACTTCTGTCTTAGTAATGCCTACTGGGGGCTTCAAATAGGGCCGGCATACCCGCGATGGTGTCGATAGCTGTCGAGCACGGGCCTAGGTAAACCGACTTCAGTTCAAAAGTTTGAGCGAATGCTGAAGCGACATCATCTTATAGCCATTTTGTATTGTTTATTAACATATGAAGAATCCTGTTTGATTATTTTCAAGCAGCCCATGCTCGGATTGTGGAGACAGCCCGCGGGGCGTTCGAGGTTGTTTGTCAGTTTATACGCTTGCTTTCCACGACAGGAGCCCGAAAGAAATTAGTAGCAGATGACCTAAGAATAGGTTTGTTTAAGAGTATACATCTGCAGCAGAGGCCTTTGGCGGCCCTGTGTGCTACTATGGCGCAAAAAAATCTATGCATTTCCATGCAGTGACCGTACCTCGCTCGCAACAACATCACAGTCTGATTCTTAGCATCTCCGGCACCCAGGTGACTGAAACCTTCATCAATGAGTGCGTTGCATGATGAGGGCCCTTCAACCTAATTTACGCGATGACTTTTCCACGTTATCCAACCTTAGCTATGCCCCATGCTGCGTTCATCAACGCACTTTCCTAGCAAAAGTTCGCGTCATAACTTCAATTTTTCTTACAAGCCTCCTATCAAGGTTGTCCTGATATATTCACACGCAGAATACTTGTGTTGCTGTACAATACACACCGTCGTAGGCATGGCCACTGACAGAAACGCAACCGTGGGCAGCCCGTCCACACGTCGCGAAATTCGCCGCACCAGAAACAACCGCCCAACTTTTGAAATGCCCTTTCCTGCCCCAAGGCTACTTGAAATGTGGGATAGGGCTCTTATTCATGATCCAGAGCATCTCATAAAGTGGATTGAGAGCGCCGAAGTCCAAGAAATCCTCTCGGCTTGGAGTTGGGTCTTCTATTCTCAACAGCGTACTTTCCAGGCGGAACTCTATGAGTGCTCGGTGCTGGCCGAAAGACAGCCTAAAAACGGCAAACAGGACCTGTGGTAAGTCTCAGGCTCAGATCATGTATCACATGTCCTTGATCTTCACTTGAAGCTCACTCTAAACAGGGTGATCGTGCGGGATGAACTGGTCAAGAAGTTCGGCCAACGCAAACCAAGCGAGCTCGAGGAACTCAGCGAGTACCGGATTGAGCAGCTCTTAAATGATGGGGACAGCAACTGGGAAGACGTCTGGGAGCTTACAAGCGCGAAACTGATTGTAGCCGGATCCAACAAAAATGGTGAGGGCAAGCCCTTTTGGGACATCGACATCGCGCGCAAAACTTCTTGCCAGGTCACCCTAGAGCTCCTGATGGCTATTATCAACGAGATGGATCACGCTTCCAAGGAACCCCCAGAGACAAATTCGTACTATTTCCGCCAACTCCTAAACATGAACCCATCAGTGCGGGTGGAGCACATCGGGAACATGTACTTTTGTGGAGTCTCTCTTTTCAAGTTCCGGTCCTACAATTTCACCCAGTTCTGGACCGAAAATTTGCGGACTAATGCACGAAACAGCCTAGGATTGCTCAAGAGTGAACGAGTAAATTGGATAATTGCGGGATTCATTGATCAGGTGGACCTTGATGACACCACACAGGAATTCATGGCGCGGGAATTTCGTTGGTGAGTTCATGAAACACCTCCTATGTCAGATGTGCCCGCGTTCCACTTACATTTGTTCCACATCAGGAGAGATGTTCGCCACGAACTGTCGAAAAGCGTGCATAAGCTCTGCGAGATCACTCCAGACAACACTTTATATTTCTCTCCGGATGACGAGAACTACCGCAAGCTGGAAACCTGGACCCCGCCATGGATCAAAGCTGCTGTGGGGCTTGTGAATGAGGGAGTGCCGTATATGGCTTTGAATGGTGTGCTTCACGCGGAAACAGATGCCATCGTCCAGAGCTGTCTGGAATTGTTACATGAGATCTTTGATGATATTACACAGGTTCCTGATGGATCCTGGCATGGCGTCTATGGAATCCATTATCCTTTCCATACAGCTGAGCTTGACAGGAAAATCGCGGCCTTGCGGAGCAGATACAGCGTCTCTGACGAGGCTGAAATATGTTCGCAAGCCACTGAAGCAGACTCACAGCCAGATTCGGACGCCAGTATGGAAGTCCGCATTCAAGAGCATCAGTCTGGAAGCGCCCTTTACCATGAAGGAAGCCGGATCAGCGGGACACCAGCACTCTCTCCAGTCCCAAACGATGCTATCCGCGACGGCGATGCAGCCGACAGTGCCCTTGACGTCTTGAATCAGGCGACAGAACCCAACAGGCCATCTTCGACACCCAGCAGCCCTGGAATCAACGTGGCGCCGTTACATGACCGCGCCAGGTACAACGCATACTTCGCAGAAAGGGCTAGAAGGAGACGCTCTCGCGTCTCTTCCGATGGTGTGTGCACGCCCGAAAGGGAGTGGATCAATTGATTCTGAATGATGTATTGTTGAGGTTGTTCCTCGTTCTACCTGTCTGGGTGACTTGCCCGATTGGTATCGGGGTTGTAACCTGACATACGAGGCCGCCTCCCCTGCCACCAAACGGCCCGAAACGCGTACTTCAGCCCCTACAATCACCAATTCACCACAGCTTTATCATCGCCAGCACTCTTCGGTAACACGTTCCCGCAATATGGAGAAGGACGACGGCGGAGATGCTCAAGGCTCTCCTCCAGTCGCCACCACGATACGTCCTGGCCGTCCAGAGCCTAGCCAGTCGTTCACGCCTCAGCCTCTTTCGAGAGCTGAAAGGCACCGTCGCTGTCCGAGCCAGTGAGCCGCGCCATCAAATGATTTTTCGAATCAAAATCTGCTTTCACTGATAGTTTGCTTTACAGTAGTAGTAGTAGTAGTAGTAGTAGTAGTGCTTATCCACCTCTTATGTTTCCTCCACATATCCCAGAGTACGTAGCCCATGAGACACAGGCTCCGAAACCGTCAATTGGGCTGAACAGGGTATACTTGAGAGTGGTCATGGCATTCACTAGAAAAGTCTTCTATTCTTCTATTACATCCTATTCCTGTCTTTTCTTTTTTTCTCTTCTTTGGTACCACCTTGAAAAGCCAGGCTTGCGAGATATGAATCATCCGATGTAGAGTGATTGTCTTCTTTCTTCAGCGACAAGTAAATGCCAGAATCTTGGAGACCGAAAAGTTCCTTACATGAAGGCCTCTATCCATCGCCTTCCTCTATTGCTGTTATTTCCCCTGTACCAGTGTAGTCTTCCTCTATCTCTATTTTCCTTTTGTCAAATATCATCAGACCTTCATTCTTTTATTTTACCCGCTCCCCTCTCCTAGTGGCACGCCCAACCCATGACACCCCTTATAATCACTAACCTCAGGAGGAACCCACCCCTCAAGCACTTGCTCCCTTACGTCGTCACTAATCGCCCAAACCTGCACCCTGATCGGCCTGCACGTCTCCTTCATCTTCTGCGCGCCCTCACCTTCCTCCGTCTCTCCATCTTTCACACCGACCCAACCCCACTCGCTCAGATCGCCACCTGGGCAGGTGCTTAAGGCGCACAGCAGGTCCTGCTCAGCGAAGAACTCGATGTAATCGTCGGGCTGCGAAGGGCTGGCCTCCATGAAATAGCGGCCCTTTTCGTCCAGGCCGGTGACCTGGAAGACATTAAGAACGTCATGCACGTCGGATTCGGTGAGGCCGTGGGGAAGGACGGCACGGACGAGGTTGGAGTGGCAGTGATAGTTGTAGGTGCGGCCAGTGAGCATGCGGTTGACTGATTTCGGAGTGAGGACAGAGTCAGTCTACCATCCTTTCGGTGTTTGAATGGCGTTTCGCGTTCTGCTTCCGCGATTCCCCTTTCTTCCTTTTCATGTTCTTTCGCAACCCCTCTTATGCAAAGCATGCGATGGTCGTCTTTCCCTTCCTCTTCACCATTCTCTTACTTCGCATTCACGAGGCCCCAAGAGCTCCTTCTCTCCCTCTTTTCAATCCTTCATATCATCACTTCCAAGCTCTTTCCTCCTGGCTCTCTCTGTTTACTCCCACAACCTCATCGAAGCAAAGAAAAGAAAGAGAAAAAGAACAAACTCACCATAAGGATCACATCTCGTCCCCAACAAATCATGGCACCGGCCCCCCCACCGACTCCTCCCCTTCTCCCCTTTTGCCTCCGCCAACCCATCCCCCCCATCCCCCACACTCGTCCCCCATGCCCCCCGCCCCTCTCTCCCCAACGTATCCGCAACAATCCCGCACAACGGCCGCATATACGGCAAGCAGCTCCACAGCCGATCCCCCGTGCTCACGTGGCTCGCGTGCAGCTGCCTCGTGCGGCTCGCCCAGAAGCGCTCGCGCGGATTGTGCGCGTTCCAGACGTTCAGGTCGCCGACCTGCGGCCCTTGCGGTGTGGTGAGGCGGAAGATGGCGCCGCGGGGCACGCGCCAGGCGGCGCCGCTGCGGGGCGGGATGGTGAGGTCGGCGAGAGGGGTGCGTGAGGAAGGCGGGGTCGAGGCGATGCGCGTGTAGAGGGCGGTTGGGGCGTGCAGGATGGAGGTGGGCGAGGAGGGAAGGTAGGCAGGAATTGGGGCGTGGGGAGAGGATTTGTAGGCGGAGGGGGGAGGGTTGGTGGCGGCTGTCATGGCTGCTGCTGTTGTGCACCTTGGGCAAGAAACAAGGGTATCAGGATGCGGAACGAAGGCTAAGGATTCCGGGTTGACGATGGGAGATGTAGTTGATGTAGGGCGTGACTGCGGGGCAGGAAAGATAGCTTCGGTCTTTTGCTTCGGGATTGCCATGGCGATGCCGACGGGGCAATTCCAGAGGCGTCAAGTCGTCAGCCGGGGCAGCTGGGCGGGGCTGGGCGCCATAGAGGAGGTTGCTCGCTTGCAAATTGAGGGAATGTGATGGTCGTGAGGTCAAATAGGCGTGAACGGCGCTGAAAGATCGGCTTCTCGAAGCGATCCAGGCTATCAATTGGTTGCCGGACCTTCGGGCACGTCATGCGGGGCACGGCGGCCGCTGTTTGTCCTGGGGGCCGAACATGTGACATGCTAGTTCAGGGAAGCGAGAGCTCATCAGAGATCCGTTCATTCGCAGTGCGGAAACTCTTGCCGCAGGCATCTCATCATTCCTGTTCCCTAATCGTCGCGGTTTTCTCCAGCGACGCCTATATAACTATCCTTACCCACCAGACCCGCAAGTCCTTCCTCCTCAGAGCGACGCCCTGCCCCAAAGCTTTCCGCCATCCAACACAATTGTATCCCCGTTGACATGCCCCGCCGCCCTACTGCTCAGGTACACGACTGCGGCCGCGATATCCTCCGGCTGGCCCAACCTGCGATTTGGACTCGACGCGGCGAGCTGCTCCTGGCCGCCCGATAACTCCATCAGGCCGTTGGCCATCTTCGACGGGAAGAACCCCGGCGCGATGCCGTTGACCAGGATGCCGCGCGGGCCCAGCTCGACGGCAAGGTTGCGCGCGAGGTGCAGGACGGCGGCCTTGGAGGCCGAGTAGGCGGGCGTGCTGTTGGAGCCCGTCGTGCCGATGCCAATGCCCGCGACCGAGCCGGTGACGATGGCGCGGGCGGGCGATTCCTTCGTTGCGGCCTTTTCGAGGAGGGGCGCGAATCTAGAGAGAACGAAGACGCCTGTTAGTCCTCGCTAAAACTATAACAACAACGATGATGATGGAGGGAGGGGTGGACGGAGGGGCGAACAACGCACTTCTGGATCGTATAAAATACGCCCTTGACGTTTAGGTCCATGACCTTGCTGAACGCGCTGTCCGGGTGCGAGTCGAACTTCTCGCCCCAGGTCGCGCCCGCGTTGGCGAACAGTATGTCGACCCGGTCTGTGTGCTTGGCCACCTCGGCCGCGAGCCGCTCGATTTCAGCCACCTTGCTGCTGTCCGCCGGCACCGAGATAGCCTGCGCACCCGGCGCCTTGTTGGGCAACGCGTTGAGCGCCGCGCACGCTTCCTCGCACGCTTTGGCTTTGCGCGAGGTGATGAAGACCTTGGAGCAGCCGGCTTGGAGGAGGCTAGGTTGGGGCAAAGGAGAAGCCGGTTAGCAGTGGTTATTCTGCTGCAGAGTGCTAATGAGAAGTAACTTACCCGGACGCGGCGTGCAGTCCTAGACCGCGTGAGCCGCCAGTGACGACGGCGACCTTGCCGTCAAGACGGAAGATGTTGCCGAAATCCTTCAATTGAACGTCTGCTTGTGCCGAACTCATGTTGGAAGTATTTTGCTGTACAATTAAGTGGAAATAAGGACGAGAATGTGGGCGAGAGATACCAGAGGTATCAGTATGGCGACGGAGATAAAAGTTATGGGATTCCGAGGCCGTTTGCTTTACCCCACGATTTGGTGGTGCTAGTCCAGCATGGTACCTCGGCACTGACAATCCCTGCTAGCACCTCCTGTTTGGGTAACTTATGGGCGAACGCAACTCTGCTGAAACCGGACCAAGTAATCATGGAAGTGCAACCGCGGTCTATGTCCAACTAAACTTTTCATACTCAACTATCTGAATAACCAACGCCCCAGTGTCCGCTGCAACGTGCAAGTATCATGAAACTTTTTTGGCCGGCAGACGGTAAAATGCTGAACACTAAAAACAAACAGAGAAAGATGCAATGCGCTTTTGTCTAGCCTTAACCGTCTAGTGATCCCCATTCACCTGCTTTTCAAGGTTCGCAACGATCGACCCTGAGTTGCTCGTCGTCCTCAGAGGCGAGACATCCGAAGGGGCAAGCGTCGGTCCGTGCTGCTTTGGTCTGAATGGAATAGGTGTGCTTGGTCGGGATGAGAGGAACTGACGTAACTGTTAGCTTTTCTTTGATATGGGCATGCCTCCTGGACTCACAGACGATGCGGCGGACAACAAAGCGATGAGAGAAGCCTGGACTACGTCCTCGTGAATGCCAACACCCCACACCCTCTGGTTCGACGAAGGAGTCGAGCACTCAATGTATGTAGCGGCTTGCTGATGACCTTCACGGCCCTCGCCAATGGCATGCTCCTTGTACTCAGTGACGTCAAGCTCGATTCCAAGAGACTTCAGGGCGTTTGCAAGAGACGAGATGGCACCGTTACCAACGCCCTTGATCTTGTGCTGCTGGCCATCGATCTCAATGACACCGGAGAACAGCCTCTTGAGATTCTTGCTGCTCGGCGTCTTGCCGTCCTCGCCGGGCGCGGGAGACACCGAACGGTCAGTAAGGATATCATAGTCGATAAGGGTGAACCTGGGGTTCTTCTCCAGGTGGTAAGATTCCTTGAAGAGCTTGGTGATCTCGGTAGGAAGAAGCTCGCGACCGAGAGCGTCTGTTTGTTTCTGGATGATCTTGGAGAATGCGACTTGAAGACCACGGGGCAGGTCAAGCTCAAGCTCGCGCTGAATGATCCAGGCGACACCGCCCTTGCCAGACTGCGAGTTGACGCGAATAATGGCCTCGTAGGTACGGCCGATATCCTGGGGGTCCAGAGGCAGGTAAGGAACCTGCCAGTGGCTCGAATCGGTGGCGCCATCGACCTTGCGCTTCTGGAACCCCTTCTTGATTGCATCTTGGTGGGAGCCGCTGAAAGCGCAGACAACCAACTGACCACCGTACGGTGCTCTTGCGTGGACTGGAATCTTGTTCGCTCTCTCCACGACATCGATGACTGCAGGAAGGTTGGAGAAGTCGATCTTTGGGTGGATACCCTGGGTGTACAGGTTTAGGCCAAGAGTAACTAGGTCTACGTTTCCAGTACGCTCGCCATTGCCGAAAAGCGTACCCTCGACTCTGTCCGCACCCGCCATCTGAGCAAGTTCAGCTGCAGCGACGGCGCAGCCACGGTCGTTGTGAGGGTGAAGAGAAATGCACACTTTCTCCCTCTCCGAAATGTTGCGGCTGAAGTATTCGATTTGGTCGGCGTAGACGTTGGGAGTGGCCATTTCGACGGTCGCAGGGAGGTTAAAGATAATAGGGGTCTCGACAGAAGGCTCCCAAGCAGCCTTGACTGCCTCGCAGACCTCAAGAGCAAAGTCGGGGTCGCTGTCGGAAAAGGTCTCGGGGGAAAACTCGTACGCCCACTCAGTGCTGGCTTGCTCAGGATCGTCCTTGGTAATCGACCTTGCGTACTGAGTACACTCAACTGCCAAAGCCTTGGTTTGTTCGTTGTTCATGTTGAAGACGATTTGCTGGAAGCACGGGCTGGTGGCAAGGTAGAGGTGGAGGATGGCCTTCTTGGCGCCCTTGAGGGAGTCTACGGTACGGCGGATGAGCTCCTTGCGGCATGGCGATAGGACCTGGAGCCAGACATCATCCGGAACCACGCCGGGAGTCTGGACGAGCTTCTGGGTGAAGTCGAAGTCGGTTTGCGACGCCGAAGGGAAAGAAACCTCAATTTCCTTGTAACCGAGTTTGACTAGCATGTTGAAGTACTCCCACTTCTGTTCGCCATCCTAGAAAAAACTGTCAGATGTAAAGCGCCCACGCAGAGCGGAATGAACGGACCATGGGGTCGACGAGAGACTGGTTGCCATCGCGCAAATCGGTGGAGAGCCATCGCGGCGGCTTCTGTATGGTCTTGGACGGCCATTGGCGGTCGGGAAGGTTGAGAGGCTTGAAAGCCTTGTACTTGGTCGAGGGATCTTGGAGCATAGGCATGGCGGTGGATGTGAGTGTGGACAAAATTTGCCTGAGGAGGGAGGAGTTTAAAGACTTGTCGGCATGTCGACGTCAAAAAGTTGGATTGACTCACGAGGGGCGCTGGCGGCACAAGCCCGCCCGCCCATGCCGCTCGCACATTACGCGCCCTACAGCCCCGCTATTTCCCCCACGCCGACACCGGGGCCCCTGCGAGCCAAACTTGTCGTGCTCAGGCGCGCCCAACCGAAATTGTAAGTTTCCCTCGTCTTCTGCGAGCGTACACGCTTTTCCGTACGGCATGAGCTTCCATGGGTCGCTGGCATCAGGTCTAGCTCAGAACTGAAGTCTATCGGTATAAAATGCTTCACAGATAATTGAACAGTCATCTTGCAGCCATTGCGTAACTCCAAACTTCCCCTGCCTCCACATCTTTCCGCGAAAAAGCGTCTGGGGAAGCAAATGCATCGGCTTAAGAATCAGGAACGCCGTTTCTGTCATAGATAACCAGGCCGAACACCTAGGGAAAACCAGTTGCAACGGCGCTTCAAATAGCGCCGAAACGAACGTGCGAGCGTTCAAATTTACAGTTTGCTTTGCGAAGGCTGCTTCAATCGGACAACACCCTAACACACATGTCAGCGCAAGGCTCGGAGTGATACTTCTACAGGTGACTCACCTCCTGCACGCAAGTCGCAATGAGCTTGCCATCCCTGGTGAATATTCTTGAGAATACTAGACCTCTCCCATCCCCCGCCCAGGGACTTTCCATCTCGCTAAACATCCACTCGTCCGCTCTGAACTCCCTCGGGTTGTGGAAGTAGATGGTGTGGTCCAAGCTAACCATCATTCCAATCTCCGGCCTCTCGTCTTCAGCCTCATCCAAAGTTTTGCCCTCGCGTAGACTTTTGATGACGTGGTCGTCCATGCCAGGTATGCGCCTCAATTTCTCCTCGTCCTCATCCAGCAACTTCTTGAGTCGTTCCTCATCAATGGTCGGCTTTCCACCCCGGCGTGGTCTGAAAGCCCAGACTTTGTGAACGCGAGCGACGGTGCCGATGAAGTAGCTATCGGACATGTATGCGAGGGCGGAGAGATGCGCATGATGACCACCGGCTGGCGATATGGTACCGCGAGCTCTGATCCATTGCCTACACTTCTTCATGTGTGGGTAAGGGGACTCATCTGTGTGTGATTAGTATACGCCAAGGAGGCTCGGGGGTCTTGGGATTCGCACTGTTATCAATGTCAAGCCGCTGGCTCTCGAAGGGACCGTCTTCGCCTTGAGGAAACCGAGGCATCTCCTCGTCCCTCGGACCGGGCACGTCAGGCATGGCATAGGCATGCTCCACAGTCTTCTTCCCTGCGCTGTTGCTCTTGACGAAGGATAGTGTGGTTGTGAAGATGACCTTGCCGCGCTGCCGGGCCTGCACAGTGCGGGTCGCGAACGATCTTCCCTCCCTGACGTGCTCAACATGGTATATCACGGGTATCTCGGAGTCGCCGGCCAGGACGAAGTAGCAGTGCATCGAGTGGATGTTGAAGTCGTCGGGAATGGTGCGCTGAGCGGCAGCGAGGCACTGGGCAATGATGGCTCCGCCGTAAATGCCACGGGCGCCGGGCGGGTGCCATAGGGGTTGAGTGTTGGTGAAGAGGTCGGGATCGATTGGAGTGAGCTGGGTCAGGTCCAGCAGCTGCTCGATGGCAGATATCGAGGGGTCGATAGGCGGCGGCTTGATAAGAGTAGACATGGCGACAGCGAGGCAGCAACAGCGGACAGCACGTTTGCCGGCAGAGGGGGGCAAGCTTGGTTATGAAGGAGGGTTGTACGCGATACGGCCGAACTTTCACATGGTGCTAGCTAGCTCCGTATGACGAGCCTCAACTTTTGACGGGTTGGCGGTGATTCGCAGTAGGTATTGCTGTGCCGAGGTTGCTGCAGCACGCACCGCCCAGGCCACCTGCGACCCTCCAGCTGTGCCCAACGGCGAGCGCGCCCGAACTGCCGATGCCGGCCGCGCCGCCCGAGGCCTCGCAAGGCCGGATATGTGGTCAGTGCGTCATCACGTGGACATGCCCAAAGCCAAGCCCACCTGTGCCTGGAGCAGCTGGCCGTCACCGCCGTCGCCTCCGCGCGGATGCCGGAATCTCAAGGCACCGCATGAGCACAACAAGGCTCGTTCAACGGTCGAGGACGCGTCTGACAGGGGCCGGGACGCGGTTGGGAGGCATGGGTAGACAACGTGTCCAACGGCTGCTCAGCTCTATTTCTAGAACGCCCCTGATGTTCTTCTAGTGAGGTACCGACGCGCCTGTCTCCACAGCTGCGCGCGATATAGCTGCTCTGTCTCCATCAAGATCTCGCTCACCTCGCGCTGGTGGCTCAGGCCTCGCACTAGCCCTCTACGCGCACGCGGACGTCATTTGCGCCCGCTCTCAGGGTCTTGCGCTCGCCTCCGTTCTCAACACTCTCTCCCCCTCTGCCTCTCCGGCGCCCCAAGGCGTTTGTTTCGTGTGAATGCGCCGCCTCGACCACCCGCCTCCAGCGCCCTATCTGATTGACGCGCCCGCCCCCCTCCCTGCGCCGCCCGTAGATGAACGCACACGAGCGCCCAGAGCGACCACCACTCACGACTCCCAGCCGCCTGCGCGACGCATGCCACCATGGCCGAGAACCAGATTCCTGAGCTGCAGGCGCAGCTTGCGGAGCTCGATCGCGAGCTAGAGGTGCGTGCCCGGCTAACGCCACCGCGGACCGTAAGGCTGACTGTAGTGCCATCGCGACCACCAGGAGGGCGACATTACTCAGAAGGGGTATGTATATGCCACACGGCTGCCTCGACGCTCCTGCTGATCTCCCGCGAAGGTATGAGAAGCGCCGCACCATCTTGCTTTCCCAGTATCTTGGCCAGGGCCCCCGCGATAGCAATGCCTCCCGCACGTTCTCCATGCAATCGGGCGCTCCCAGCCTTGATCCCAGCCGCACCTTCTCCATGCAAAATGACCATCGCACGAGCTCCTTTGCCGCCTACAACCCTCCAAGCATCAGCCTGCCGCCACCGCAGGACTCCCAGCGCGCCCAATCCCCCTTCAGCCCAAACAACGGCGGCTACGTCCCGGGCGGAGACCCAGGGCAGATGCCACCGCCTACACCCGTTGGCAGGTTTCAGGAAAGGGAGCTCGGCGTGCGTAATTCCGTGCAGATCCAGAGACAGTCCTCGTATGGCAGCGAGACATTCCTCCCGCGCCCGCAGACGCCTGAGATGTACGGCAATCCCTCGAGATCCAGCACTCTAATGAACCCCGATTTCGCCTTTAACCCTGCGAATCAGCCATCGTATAACGAACAGTCGCCCGGAGGCACAAGTCGCTTGAGCACCATGCTCGATTCGCAACAGGGATATTTCTCGGACTTTGCTGGGGCACAGATGCAGGACCCATCGAGGGACAGCTATGGAGGCCCGAACCGCTACTCCTCTGGGGACGCTTTTTCCCCTACCGCGGCCATTCCTCCGCCGATGTTGGGCCAGCACGAACTGCCTCCACCAAGTGTCGTGGAATGTCAATTGCCGTTGGAGCCACGTGAGGTTCCCTTTGCTGTCTACGATCCCCACAATGGCAATGTGCCCATGTCCAAGTTTGACAACATCGGGGCTGTTTTACGGCATCGTGGTAGGACAAATGCCAGGCAGGCAGCTTTCTGGGTACTGGATTCGAAGGGCAAGGAAACCGCATCCATCACCTGGGAGAAGCTGTGTAGCAAAGCCGAGAAAGTCGCCCAAGTCATTCGGGACAAGAGTAACCTTTACAGGGGAGATCGAGTTGCCCTGGTATATCGGGATAGTGAGATCATTGACTTTGCGATTGCGCTCCTGGGTTGTTTTATTGCTGGTGTCGTGGCTGTTCCGATGAACAGCGTGGATGATTACAATAGGCTCAGTCTCCTCCTTACCACTACCCAGGCTCACCTAGCTCTGACCACGGACAACAACCTGAAGGCCTTCCAGAGGGATATTAGCAATTCGCGCCAGAAGTGGCCAACCGGCGTTGAATGGTGGAAGACGAATGAGTTTGGCAGCTACCATCCGAAGAAGAAGGATGAGGTTCCTCCGCTACAGGTTCCTGATCTGGCGTACATTGAGTTCTCCCGGGCACCAACGGGAGATCTTCGCGGTGTGGTGTTAAGCCACCGTACCATAATGCACCAAATGGCCTGCATCAGTGCTATAATTGCCTCAATCAATACCACCGAACAAAAGGACAAGCGGGATACATTCAACCCGAATCTCAGGGATAGAAACGGAAATTTCATCGTTGCCGATCGACAACCTAGAAACACCGGAGGTGAAGTCATTCTAAGCTACCTGGATCCTCGTTCTGGCCCCGGCATGATTCTGGGTGTTCTTCATGCCGTATATGGAGGGCATACAACAGTCTGGATGGAGCCCAAGACTGTTGAGACTCCAGGTCTCTATGCGCATCTCATTTCCAAGTACAGGACGACCATCATGGTGGCCGATTATCCCGGTCTCAAGAGAGCAGCATACAACTACCAACAGGATCCGATGGCGACGAGGAACTTCAAGAAGAACACGGAGCCCAATTTCTCTTCTGTCAAGATCTGTCTCATTGATACGCTAACAATTGATTGCGAATTCCACGAAGTCCTAGCTGACAGATGGTTGCGTCCCATGCGCAACCCAAGAGCTAGAGAGCTGGTCGCGCCTATGCTTTGCTTACCGGAACACGGTGGAATGATCATTTCCGTCAGAGATTGGCTCGGCGGAGAAGAGAGGATGGGATGTCCTTTGAGCATGGATCCAGATTCTGAAGACAGCGATGACGAGAAGGACAAGGCATTAGAATCGACGACTTCTAATGGCTACAGTTCCTTGATTGGCGGTGCTGCAACTACGGCAAAGAAGTCAAACAAGCAAAAGAAGCGCACTGAGCTCAGTGAGGTTCTTCTTGACAAGGAGGCTTTGAAGACTAATGAAGTCATTGTCCTTGCTATGGGCGAAGAAGCGAAGAAAAGAGCCAATGAACCAGGAACCGTCCGAGTCGGAGCCTTCGGCTACCCTATTCCGGATGCAACGCTCGCTCTTGTGGACCCCGAAACCAACCTTCTATGTTCCCCCTACCAGATTGGCGAAATCTGGGTAGATTCTCCCTCTCTATCTGGCGGATTTTGGGCGCTGCCAAAGCATACTGAGAGCATTTTCCACGCCCGACCGTATCGATTCATGGAAGGGAACCCCACTCCTGTTCTTGTCGAGCCCGAGTTTTTGCGCACCGGTTTGTTGGGTTGCATCATAGAAGGCAAGATTTACGTCCTTGGGCTTTATGAAGACCGCATCCGTCAAAGAGTGGAATGGGTCGAGCACGGCGTGCAAGAGGCAGAGCATCGTTACTTCTTCGTGCAACATCTCGTTGTGAGCATTATGAAGACAGTTCCTAAGATCTATGACTGGTAAGAAACATTTTCAGTTCCGTGGGTATTAGCTGCTAATCACGTACAGTTCTGCTTTTGATTCTCATGTCAATAATGAATATCTGCCCATCGTCTTGATCGAAACACAATCTGCGTCAACAGCTCCGACAACAACTGGTGGACCACCACGGCAGTTGGATATCGCTTTCTTAGACTCTCTTTCCGAGCGTGTCATGGACGTTCTTTACCAAGAACATCATCTTCGTGTCTACTGCGTTATGACCACCGCACCGAACACGCTTCCCAGGGTGGTCAAGAACGGACGACGAGAAATCGGTAACATGTTGTGCCGGAAAGCTTTCGACAGTGGAGAATTGCCGTGCGTTCACGTCAAGTTCGGCGTTGAAAGAGCGGTGCAGAATCTCCCGGTTGGAGACGACCCCGCTGGCGGGATCTGGTCTCCGTTATCTACTGCGGCACGTCAGGATCTGCTCATGATGCAGGACAAGCAATATTCTGGCGTTGACTACCGCGAGGTTGTCATTGATGATCGTACATCGACACCGCTTAATCAGTTCAGCAACATCCACGACCTCATGCAATGGCGCGTTTCAAGACAAGCGGAAGAGTTGGCCTACTGCACGATAGACGGTAGAGGAAGAGAGGGTAAGGGCATCAACTGGCGCAAGTTCGACTTGAAGGTTGCGGCAGTCGCAATCTACCTTAAGAATAAGGTGAAGGTCATTCCGGGTGACCATCTTGTGCTGATGTACACGCATTCGGAGGATTTTGTCTATGCCATTCATGCCTGCTTTGTGCTTGGCGTTATAGCTATTCCGATGCCAATCTTGGATCAAAACCGCCTTGGAGAGGATGCGCCGGCCCTTCTGCATATGGTTGCGGATTACAAAATCAAGGCAATCATCGTCAATAACGAGGTCGACCATGTCCTGAAGCAGAAACCTGTCTCTCAACACCTCAAGCAGACAGCAGGGGCGCTGAAGGTTAACATGCCCCACACCTACAACACTTCGAAGCCATCGAAGCAGTCGCAGGGATGCCGTGAATTGGGTCTCACCATCAGACCAGCATGGGTGCAGAATGGATATCCCGTGCTCATCTGGACATATTGGACGCCTGATCAGAGGAGAGTTGCTGTGCAGCTTGGTCATGATACTCTCATGGCACTTTGCAAGGTACAGAAGGAGACTTGCCAAATGACTAGCACTCGTCCTGTACTTGGATGTGTGAGAAGTACAATTGGTCTGGGTTTCATACACACTTGTCTCATGGGCATTTTCTTGGGTAAGCTTTCTTACAACTTTCTTGCAACCTCATGTGCTGACATCCTTTTCAGCGGCCCCGACATATTTGGTGTCGCCCGTGGACTTCGCCCAAAATCCCAACATTCTGTTCCAGACCCTGTCGCGGTACAAGATCAAGGACACATACGCAACAAGCCAAATGCTTGACTTTGCCATGGGACACGGCGCTGGCAAAAGTACCGCGCTGCATGAATTGAAGAACTTGATGATCTCAACTGACGGAAGACCGCGTGTTGATGTTTGTAAGTATCAGTCGTCACAGCTTCTCGAGTGCCTGCGCTTGATTACTGACGAACATACAGACCAAAAAGTCCGGCTACACTTCGCTGCCGCAGGCCTTGAGAGGACGGCCATCAACACCATTTATTCACACGTGTTGAACCCAATGGTGGCGTCGCGATCTTACATGTGCATTGAGCCTATTGAATTGTGGCTTGATATGAATGCTCTTCGTCGCGGTCTAGTCGTTCCGGTCGATCCTGATACCGAACCGTTCAGCCTCCTTGTGCAGGATTCTGGAATGGTGCCTGTCAGCACACAGATCTCTATTGTCAACCCGGAGACCAACCGGCTGTGTCTGAATGGCGAATTTGGTGAGATTTGGGTGCAGTCCGAAGCAAATGCGCATAGCTTCTACGGCTCTAAAGACATCTTTGATGTCGAGAGATTCAACGGTAGAACGGTCGATGGTGACCCGAATGTCAGATATATGCGCACAGGTGATTTGGGTTTCTTGCACAATGTCGCCAGACCCATCGGCCCAGGCGGCACAATGGTCGACATGCAATGCCTGTTTGTGCTTGGGAGCATCGGCGAGACCTTTGAGGTCAATGGATTGAGCCATTTCCCTATGGACATTGAATACTCTGTGGAACGATGCCACCGCAACATCGTTCCTGGAGGCTGGTAAGTTATTATATGAATTCTTATGTAGCGGTCGAGACACTAACAAGCAAACAGCGCTGTCTTCCAAGCAGGTGGCATGATTGTTATCCTCGTCGAGATATTCCGGAAGAACTTCTTGGCCTCCATGGTTCCTGTCATTGTCAACGCCGTTCTCAACGAACATCATGTTGTGACAGATATTGTCGCTTTTGTTTCCAAGGGGGATTTTCCACGCTCGAGGTTGGGCGAAAAACAGCGTGGCAAGATATTGGCAACATGGGTTACACGCAAGATGCGCACCATTGCGCAATTCAGCATCCGCGACCCAGATGGTGCCGATAGCCAGCTGACTGAAGTCGCCGAGGAGCACGCGGGTGGTGGCCGCAACATGAGTATGATGCAACAACCCGGCGGCAACGGCAGCATCAAGCGGCCGAGCAGTCTGCGGAAGGTCACGTCCGCATCAGCCCTCCCAGACTCGAACGTCCCTGCTCCGCTGCAGATCCAGCAGGGCTACGGTGGCTTCGGCCTCCAGCCAGGTATCCAGGAGATCCCCACTCCCGGCGAGGGTGATGACGCACGCACTCCGACCGCCGAGCACCACCGCCAAGCATATCCCCACCTCCAAGCACCACAGGGCGGTGCTCCCCCCGGCATGCTGGACTACTCGCCCGTCGACATGACAGGCGTTTTCGACAATGGAAGCTACACCAACTCGGGCCAGAACTCGATCCAGCAGAGCAGGCGGCAGAGCCTCATCGGCGGCAACGGTAATGGCAGTGGCAACGGCTCGCCCGTAGACTACCAGTACCAGCAGCAGCAGCAACAACAGCAATGGCAAGCACAGGCGTATAATCCAGCTTTTCATGAAGAACAGGTCTTACACCGCCGCAGCGAGGATGCTAACGAGCAGGCACCGCAGCCCAGCTATTCGAGCAAGCCATTCTTGAATCCTCCGGATGATGGCGAGAGAGTGACGAACGAAGGGCGACTTGGTGGGGGGTTGAGGGTTGCGAATAGGAATAGTGTGGATGAGGAGGATGATTGGCCGCAGGAGGCATTGATGCATATGAATCTGAACGATCAGCGTTGACGATGAAAAAAAAAAAAAAACAAAAGAGGTATTGTGGTCGGGGTACGAGCGGGCTGGCTTCCGCCTTCATGTGGGCTTGAAGGAGAGAAAGTAAGAAAGCCTTTATTTATTTTTTGGAATTTCTTGTTGGGTGGGTTTGGGAGAGTTGGTGTGCTTTGAAGGGAAATATATGTTGTACAGAATCTTTAGCGAGCAAAATTTGGGCATTTCTTATCTGTTTTTGTTGCTTTTAACTTATCACAACGAGTGATGGTAGTGCTATGATGGTAGAGCGATAAACGGACGGTTAAAATAGTATGAGTGTTCACGTGGGACATGGAGGGGGATTTTGATAGATATGGCGGAGATGTGTATGTCCCACCCCTCTCCATCTTGTTTGTGAGCCGCTGATACGTACGAAGGGTTCAACAGTCCTGCATCTTACGGTCCTGTCACTGCTTGCGGGAGTAACCCAGGGAAATCATGGCTGTGAGTGACACTGCCACGTTTGATTCATCGAAACTTTTGCGAGTATGGTTCCAAGCTTTTGGCACCCTCGGCAATGGAACCTCTTTACAGACAGAATGTCCTTTTCCTTCCTTGTACAGTCCTTCGGTTCCAGTTCACGATTAATGGGAGAGGACGTGGCTTGGTAGTGCGAGTGCGCACGGCAGACACGAACACGTATGCCTGACCTTTCCCCTCTGCATACATTTCTCCGCCAAGCGCCGTGCTCGCTCGAGACTCACATCTGCACCTACGCCAAATTCACCTCTTCTTGTCCGACGTTACTTGTCCGCGACTGCTTAGCAGCCACTGACGCGGCATATGACCTGCCCCTTGTTTCACCATACTCGGTCGGACTCAGTTATGTATTCGGGTGGAGTCTACGGGGGTGTCATACCGAAGCGACTGTATAATGTCTCAAGAGAAGATGCGTCATTGGCAGGATTTCCTGTCTCCCCCACCCGCCAGGGGACTTAACTTGTTTCTGTGAGTGACCTGTCGCCAAGGCCTGCAAGTGTGGGGAAAACGTCTCGTATGAGAAGCCAATGAGGTCGAGGCTTTGAGAGGGTACGACGCAGAATACTGCCACTAAATAAGGGTCACTAGCGAGACAGTGTGCCGGCACGGCAAAGACCCGCCGGCCGGCTGCAGATCATCGGCTTACTTTGGCTTCCGTCTCTCCGATACATAACTTCGGGACATTTTGTCGTTTCTCGCTCAGGAACGGACTGCCGTCTTTAGCGCGCCATGCATGCTGCGATGTTGAGACGGACATAAATAATCTGCTATCTCGCTCATTTGAAGCAGCCTAGAGCCAAAGAGCCTGGTGGTAACATCGTGACCTTGATCATGCTCGGGATTGACTCAACGAATATGCTTTCGGTGCCCTTTCTCGGAGCCGGGCTCGTAAGTCATGCTTCATCTGTTTCTGGTTCGTATCATGAAAACTGGCGCTAACGACCAATTAGGGGATACTTATACTGGTTTCCTTGAGTTTCTATAACATCTTCCTGCATCCACTGCGCTCGTACCCAGGACCGTGGTATGCCAAAGCAAATATTCTCTGGTCACAGTACCACAATTTCAAGGGGGATCTGACGTTCCGCGTCCGTGAGCTTCACCAAAAGTACGGTCATGTCGTCCGTATTGCCCCAGATGAAATCGTGTACACGGATCCGCAAGCGTGGAAGGACATCTATGGCCATCGCACGTCGGGAGCTGAGAACGGGAAGCTGTACGCTCTGAAAAACGACAAGGATCCCCAACATCCGTCAATCGTCACGGCGGATCGAGATCAACATTCCAAGCTCCGCAGGCTGCTCTCAAACGCCTTCTCGGAGAAGTCGATGAAGGAGCAGGAGCCCGTCATCAAGTCTTACATCGACCTGCTGATCCAGCGCCTGCACGAGAGAGCCGCTCAGGATGATCCACGGGGGACGGATCTCGTGCGGTGGTTCAACGTGAGTTTGGAGAAGTAGCGGCAGCGGCCCAAAGCCGTCTGTCTGTTTAATTCACTACTAACCCTGCGAGTAAAAACAGTTCACCACCTTCGATATCATCGGCCATCTCTGCTTCGCCGAGTCCTTCAACTGCCTCAAAAACTCGGAATACCACCCCTGGGTCGAGTTCATGTTCTCAGCCATCAAGGGCGGCGCCATGCTTTCGGCCCTGCGCCGCATCGAAGACCGCCTCGGCTCTCTCCTCCTCTACGCCATCCCGGCGCGCGTCCGCGCCCAGCGCCTCTCTACACTCAACATGGCTGGCGAGCTTGTCCTACGGCGCCGCGCCATCACGCCCTCCTACACCGACTTCATGACACATCTCGTCGCGGCGGAGCAGGCGGGCAAGCTTGTCCGCGAGGACCTCGTCTCCCAGGGGCCGACGCTCGTCATTGCCGGCAGCGAGACCACAGCCACGCTCCTCTCCGGCGGGACGTACTACCTACTCACGAACCCGCACGTGTACGCGCGCGCGGTCGCCGAAGTGCGCGGCCGCTTCAGCGACCCGAGCGAGATTTCCCTATCCAGCATCTCCGAGCTCAAGTATCTGCTCGCCTTCTTCGACGAGGCGCTGCGCATGTACCCGCCGGCGGCCAGCAACCTGGCGCGGCAGACGCCGCCGGAGGGCGCGAACATCCTGGGCCGGTGGGTGCCCGGCAACACCGTCGTCGGCATCCACCAGCTCGCGCAGTTCCGCTCGCCCGCCAACTTCGCCGAGCCCGACACCTTCGCGCCCGAGCGCTTCCTCGAGCCTGACGACCCGCGGTGGGCGCGTGACAGGCGGGACGCGCTGCAGCCGTTCTCGTTCGGGCCAAGGAACTGCATTGGCAGGAATCTGGCGTATGCGGAGATGCGCCTGATTATGGCGAGCATCTTGTGGCATTTTGATCTGGAGCTCGCGGACGGGCAGGAGGGCTGGCTCGATCAGAAGATCTATTTAGTGTGGGAGAAGCATCCATTGATGGTGAGGCTGAAACCTGTTAAGCGGTAGATACGAGATTGGGGATTTATTCATGACGATTTGTGGCTCCAAACAGAGATTGGGTTCTCGGAGGATCACGTAGATAGACTGTATGATCACAAGTCTCACTTTTTCGGGAATGCTCCGAGATCAAGGATGTCTCATCTCCATCGGTGAGCAACAGTTACAAAAGGCACTGGTACTCTGTTGGTGTATAATACTTCCAGATGATTTACATGGCCGATGACGCGGGTCCCGATAGCTACCTTAGTACCACGAAAGACTGTGTGATGCAGACACTGTGGGTTACTGCGAGGGTAAGCCCCATGTATATTATGTCTTCTTTCCTTTATATCTTACAGCTTTGATCCAGACGCACCGGAACCCAGGTATCAGTCCCTAAACCAGCCATGCCTCGCTTATTGCTTCGTGAAATCCTCCGTCGGCGCGTCTCCCTCCGCCTTGCCTGTCCCATACGTCCGCACGTGTTCCTTCGCGGCATCGCGGTCCGCCTCAAACGCCGCGACCTCTTCACTATCCATATGCTTCACCACCTGATCCGCCTGCCACTTCTTGAAGCTGAAGCCCAGCCCCTCATGACTGTAATCCTTATCATTCGCCTGGTCCTTGTGATACTTGACCTGAATGAAATCCCCATCCACCGTATCCGGGTCGAGCGACAGCGACACCAGACCCGTCACCCTCGCCGTCTTCGGGATGATGCGGAAAGTCCATGACTGCCGATAGGTAATCCATAATCAGCACAACATCAAAAAGACAAGAAGTATGACAACAATAAGCGAATAAAAGAGAGAAGCAATAAATAAAAACAAAGAGAGCTCACTTGATCATTCTTAAACTGGATAAAATCTCTTTCATTCTTGATCACCTGATAGCCATTGTTCACGCTATTCTTGAAGAGCTTCGGCAGCGCAAACCACTGGCCCGCCTAAAATACTTGTTAGCTTTCAAGTCTCCGAGAATAGGCTACAGTGGGCTTGGCTTCTTTACCATCTTGTACCGGTCGTTCGCGTACACGAATTGATCATCGTACACGCAGTCGGGCGAGTACCGCTTCACGCGCTCGACCGTCGGCGCGCAGCTGTACAGCGCGATAATGTCGTCGACGAGGCGCTGGCGCGCGGGCGGCAGAGGCAGCGACTTCGAGGGGTCGGGCGTGTAGTCCTGGTCGGTGGCGGTCTGACGAGGCTCGAAGTGCTCGCCGGGTTTGGAGGATGTGGAGTCACTTTGCGTTGCTGCCGCTGTGGAGGACATGGCTGCGGTTTGTTGTTGCTGTTGTTGGTGGTGGTGGTGCAGCGGAGGATTCACGCGTTGCTCGGCAGCCTTGAGGCGTGCGGTGTAGACCTGCTGCGGGTGGAAGAGCGAGGATTTGTTGAAGATTTTCTTTGTGGCAGAGGACAGGAGGCGGGAGTGGGTTGGGTAGCGGCCGAGCATTTTATCTTCGTGGTGGTCGGCCGTGGAGGAGGAGGCTGCGGCGTCGGCGGTGCTACTGGGTGTATGCTTCATGTTCCGTCCTTTCTTTTCGATCGCTCTGCTTGTCCTGATACGGAGTGTAGTTGCGTATTGTCGGTAGCCCTACGAGCTTCTATGATCACGGATGACGTACTGGCGGATAGAATGACTTCACCACAGGGAGATTTGAGAGGAGTGTGCAGGTGGCTCGGGGAGGGTCGAAAGTTTGGACCTCTCAGGCAAGACATGGCCGCATCCACCGTGTATCTGGAGGTGCACATGACCTGGGGAGAGAGTGCCTGTGCCTGGTTGGCGTGCGGTAACCGACGTCAATAGAGAGACGATCGAAGCACTAATGACGCAACCATCTTCCACTCCAGCCAATCAAAGCCGTGTAGAAGTAGACCCGCTCATATGGATCAGTAGTAACCCCTGCCGGCGTTCTTCACGACGCTCTGATCTGAACGCAAAATTGTGGAGATGATTGTTTTGAGATCTTGAGGTCCGTAGACCCCTAAAATCGGAATCAATTACTGCGAAGCTATCTACATAACTGCCTTGACGCTTGACAGCTATGACGCTCGGCTTGAAACGAAAAGGAAATGGAGTAATTTGCTCGTGCCCTCGCCCACACTTGCTGTCGTCATAACCCCCGACAGTAAGAGGGAAAAAAAGGAAATAAAACGCCCCCCGCCATGCTGACTATGCCCTTGCGGCTCCTTGACACCCTTGTTCTAGTCCTTTCAAACAGGAGGAGAGCAACCCACCCGTGCTAATAACTGAATCTAGATCTCAAATCCTGTGCAGACGTGTTTTATTGATTTTCGTAATTTTCTTTTTTTTCGAAAGAAAAGCAAGCAATTCACGCCCATATCTGGCCGTTGCCCGTTTCGTATCCTTATGGTTAGTGCATGGAGGTGACACAAACCTGGAGTCCGGTCGAAAGCGTTTTCAACGCTCCGGTTGGTCACCTTTTATATGCTGATGAAGGAGGAGTCTCGGCGCGAGAGGCCTGGGGAATATGCAAACTACGTGCGACCTGTCTTCATAGTCCGATCAATCAGGCATCTGCTCGAGTTGGGGCTTCGAAAAAAAGGCAGTCAGCGCTCAAACTACACCTTGATGCTGAGCTCAGCCGGCGGCAGTTGCCACTGCCTCCCCATTCGCCGAGTGCCGACGCTTTGCGTTGTTCTGTGATCCGGTTTCCTGAAGCGTGTAAGCAACACATCAAAACTCGACCTGTGCGCTCGGAGCAACCTAGCCCGAGCCACTCATTCGATGACTCTTCTCGGTAGAAGAGTTGCGGAACTTTCACAGGCGGCGCTCTAGCAGCATCGGGTACTCTTCCATGACTGACCTCCATTCCGGCTTCGCGGTGAGAGCGCTTTTTGGTTGACTTCGTCTTCTTGGCCTTTATCGGCTTGCTTTCTCCAGGCTCAAAGCAGTCATCCGGTAGGTCGTAGCTGCACAAAGTTAGTATTGCAGATGGTTCATCTGCCGTCTATTCAGACATCTCACCTCCTGGTGTGAACGATGCGGATGGAGTGGAGATTTTGGTCGTAGTTAGCCCACTCAGTGCACAGGCGCTTGAATTCTGAAACCGCGTAAGAGATGTCGAGCGATTTGGCACCTAAAACGCTTAGTGTGTTTCCGCCTTTCATCCTCAAACCCGACTCACCTGGCTTGAGCTCGATGCCTATGTAGAAGGTGGTGGTATAGACCGTGATTGGAGAGTCGCCGTTCGTGTCCTTGCTGTTAGCATCACCATTGGCTTCTCCATTAGTCAGGTTAAGCTTGTCCGCCGCGCCTGCGGCACCAATGTCCTGGAGCATGCCATTGGCCTCATTGGTTGTGTCAGTCTTGACTGAATACTTCACGCTCCCTTGAAGAACCTCTTCCTTCTCCTCCTCAGTTTTGCAGTGATGGACTCGCTTGAACCCCTTGTTGAAAGGCTGGGCCAGCTCAACATCCTCCGCAGGCGATTGCTCGATGAGGCCCACAAGTTTGCGGACCTTTGACTCGACCGAGCTGCTCCAGTTATCTTGCGCCTCCTTGTCATGGCTCGCAGCGACAATGCTGAGATAGTACTTGAAGTCCTGCGTAAAGAAGGTGTGCCTGTCAAATAGGTCCCTCCACCGCCTTTTTTCGGACAAAATGTCGCTTGTGATCTGGCTGGCTCGAAGCAATTCTCTCTTAATAACCTTCTGAGTCGAATGGGTGATATTGTGAGTCGCACACATCGAGGGGTAGGCAGGAGTGATGATGGGCATAAGGTGGCGCTTATCTCCCGGGTAGATCTGCGGGTTCCAGACGCGGACTTGAAGAGGGCCATCCTCAATTTCCTTCAGCATGATCGGGCGAGGCCACGGCCAAGTGCTCATCAGGTAGAAGAAGCGCCCAAGAACAACAGCAGCACAAGCCATGGGGTACAACTGGCAGATCCGAGCTACCATCATAGCCCAGGCAATACCACCAGGGAATCCGACGATGTTCGCGTAGATTGCGCGACCTGATCACTGTCAGCTTCATTCCGGCACAACTGGGGTAAGTCCACGTACGCTGGGCCCACAGCTTGACGGCTCTCGTAACCTGCCTGAAGATCTTAGGCTGCGGAACGAGCGACAGCACTTCATCTGTAACACGTGTACCGTTGACACTGCGCAGATCTGTTTCATCCAGGCCGCGAAGCAGGCTGTTATCTTTCAAGTCCAGGTCTAGAGGTACCGACGCTATGGCTAGACGCGCGAAGATCAAATCGATATCGATGCCCATGAAGTCCATCTTGATGATTGGGGTGAATGCGTCGGGGACTGGAGAGAACTTTTCAATGGCGCCCGAGGGAGCAACGCGCTCGAGCACATTGATAAAGTGAGCGAAGAAGTCATCGCGAGTGACGTGCTTGGGCGCAAGAACGAGAGTATCAATATCGGAGCCTATTTGGGCGGCGGATGATCAGACGAGGGAACTGATATATGTGCGCAGAATATGGGAAGCACGTACCAGGGCCATAGACACCGAGGCGGTAGCTACCAAAGGTGCAGATCTTGCCGCCAGCGTTGTCGATGACGGAGGGCGCAAGACCCTTCACCTGACCCACATGGCGGACGAATTCTTCGACTGCCTTTTGCAGAGTCTGTAGAGCAGCACCTCTACGTAGTGTCAGTATGGCGTGGGCCGCAATATTGTGAGGGTGGAGCGCACCTCTTCTCCGTCTCTTCGGGTGCTTCGAAAGTGTTTTGGCTGCGCAGCTCATCCAGAAGGGTGGCATCGAGCGCCAGCTCGGCGTCGGTCGGGGGCGCGCGTGAGATGGGGTCAGTCACGCCCCAGCGCCTGTTGGATTGGCCTGCCATTCTAATACAGACGGTATGGGCGGGATCGAATCGGTGGCGGGCGTGGGTGCGGCTGTGTGGAGGGTGGTAGATGTTGCGACGCGCAGTTTCGGAGCGGCAGGGGAGATGGAGATGCGAGAGTTAGGTGTAAAGCCGCATGCCGGGGCGTCGGTGGGAGGTGACTTGGGAGATGCACAGGATGGGCTCGGTGGAGGGGGTGGTGCAGAGGAAGAGTGTTTAAGCAGGACTATGTCGTGCGAGCGAGGAGCTTCGTGCCAAGGCCAAGGCACCGTCCATCCATGGCCGCGCTCAGCAGCACCGAATGAACGAGCGCACGGGCCGGTCGCCAGGGCGGGAGCGCCCAAATCTCCGCCGCACAGCCCGCCCGCCTGCCTGCGCGGCCAATATTAATGCGGCAACTCAGTTATCTTCGTCGCTCACTCATTTCGCTCCTACCCACTCTGTCTTATACAGCATCCTGCAGCAGGAATACGACACCCAATTCCCCCCCGCGTTTCCTGCTACTTCACCCACTGCCGAAGAAGGACCTCAGCTTCTCATCCAGCCACCTCACGTCGTCCTTGCTTTGGCCCGGTCCTACGACGGAAGCTCAGCATATCGCCTGAGGATATGGCTGTCGCACTTTTGTAACTCACCCCCTGCCCAATGTCCCCAGATTGAAGGAAATGCCTCCATGGTGCCTATCCCCGGCCGCATATTGGCCACCTCGTTTTCTGAGTCTTCGGGTCTGCGCTTCCCGTCAGCCGTTTGCGTGTGTGTGCATCGGTGGGCCTTACGGGAAGTAAAGGTCTGTTTTGCCTGGCAGCACCAGCGTCTTAGCCTTGATGCCCTGCATTGCCTTTGCGAAATCCCCGTGGTACGGCTCCTGGTCTGAACAGTCGCCCGCTTGCCACGTATGCAACATGACCATGAGGTTTTCCGGATCTGCCTACATCAGCACTCACCGACCCGCTGGAGCTTATCCGAGCACGTTACCCTTGGAGCAAGCCCATGCTTCCCAGAAATTCACCATGAAGTCCTCCAGATCCTTGAATCCGAGCACCTTTTCGTAGAGTTTTTCCCTATAAAAGGCCTGGCTGAATCCCCAGCCTGCATACCCGCGGCCAAACGCTTTAAGACCAACGCTCTTCTCCTCGGCCGTCCAGGGCCGGTAGTCGTCAGGCTTGGCCAGCGTCTCGCCCTTTGCTGAGCCGGCTGACGAAGCACCCTTGGCCGCGAGCAATGCTGTCTTGACTCCTTCGAGGAACACTTGGTTGTGCAGCGATGTCTTTGCGGAACCGCAGAACGGCACAGCCAGGTCCATGAAATCCGGGTACTGTGTCGCCCATTGATAAGTTTGGCCAGCTCCCATGGACCATCCGAGCACAGCCCGTGCGTGTTTGACGCCCAGGTGCCTCGTCACCAGCTCATGCTGGGCTCGGACATTGTCGTAGAACAGCACGTCAGGGAATGGCTTTAGGCCCGGAGTGTTGGATGGAGATGACGACTGTCCGTTTCCAAAGAGCGCTGTGATGATGATGAAGTACTTTTGGGGGTTAAGAGTCTTGTCTTCCCCGATGAGCCATTCATTGTCGGAGATCACTACGTGTGCTCAGCCAAGATAGCGGCAGAAACAGCATTGCTAACCTACATCCAGAATACCAGCTCGGGTAGATGACGGCAGGAAGGCTCGGATCACCGAAGGTCTTGTAGGCGATGAAGGCATCTGGTATCGTGCCGCCAGACTTGAGCTTGAAGTCGCCGAGGTTGTATGTGCTGTAGTCAGTCATGCTGGGTAGATGGGTTCCGAAGACGAAGGATGCAGTGTCAGAGGCTCATTATCTATCTGTTTTCAGTGCCGCAGATAAGCGCAAACTACCCCTCCCTGCGGCCAGCGTAGCTTCCCCACAGGATGCCGCTATCGATAGCGGCAAGGCCGATGACGAGGCGCAAGCGCAAGCGCACTGACTCTCTGCGCCCACACTCGTGCATCAGTCCCCATTGGCTTCCGACGCGACTGACAAGCTCTCTGCCGTCATCGGCACAGGGCCCTGCCGATTCCCTCATCCGCGCCTTGCTGACAAGCCGATTAGTAGCCGTCGACGAGCACGAGCTTGCCCCTCCACCCGCGCTTCTTCCTTTATAATCCACAGCCACAACATCTCCAATCCCGCTCCCCATAGAAGAAAAAGGATATTGCTGTTTTTCACCGGGTGCCCCAGCAATCATGGCAGATGGCAGAGTCCACTTTGGCCCCCCAGACGGCCCCAGCTCCATGATGGATAACGAAAAGCACGTCCAGCGCAACCCTCACCCAGATTTCAAGAAAGTCGAGGCTTCGCGGCCAGACTGGCAGGAAAAACCCATCCAGTTCATCAAAACCAAGAATCCCGACTGGAAGCTCGGTGACGGTCCCAATGACGGCGGCGAGTGCCTGAAGAAGGAGCACGTCGAGATCGATCCCTACGCCGAGGGCCGCCCCGCCGTCTTCAATTACAAGCTGCTCATCTCCGCAATCACCCCGCGTCCAATCGGCTTCATAGGGACCCGGTCAAAGGATGGTGGGCGAGTCCACTTTTTACCAACCCGTAGCTCTGCTCACTGCTGCCTCAGGTTCCTCCAGCAACCTTGCCCCCTTCAGCTACTTCAGCGTCGTCAACCACGATCCCCCGCTCTTCACCATTGGGTTCGCCGGCGGCTGGCACCAGGCGAAGGACTCGCTCGCCAACCTGCGCGACAGCGGCGAGTGCACCATTAACATCATCTCCGAGCACTACATCGAGGCCGCCAACGCCACCAGCATCAACGCTCCGTACGTGCAGTCCGCTCTTCTCGCCGTAGCCAGCAGCCGTCAACAACCTAACCCTTCTTCCTAGATACGGTATCTCCGAGTGGGCGCTCACTGGTCTTCATCCCGCTCCCTGCACTGACGTCAAGGCGTCCCGTGTTAAGGAGGCCATCTTCTCGGTTGAGGCTAAACTCTACAAGACCGAGGAATTTGAGAGCCGCGCCACGCCGGGCAAAAAGACGGGCGTGTTGGCGATTGTGGAGGGTGTGAGGTTTTGGGCGAGGGAGGATGCGGTGAATGAGCAGCGGAATCTCTTGGACCCACAGGTGAGCACTTCAAATGAGAGGTCTTGTTATTCTTGCTGACGTCTATGCACAGGTCCTCCGTCCCGTGTCCAGGTTGGGCGGCATCACATACGGCCGCGTCATCGAGGCTCTAGAGCTGCCCAGGCCTGATTTCGAGCAGAGGGTCAAGTTGGATGATGCGGAAAAGCTGAAACTGCCAAAGGTTGAAGGGCAGTGATCAAATATGTCGCTCACTTCTGCAGTATAGAAGCTGATCTGGGCCTTTTCCGAAGCAGGATATCCACGAGATTGTAAGAGCACAGCATAGAATAAAGAGAAGAACGGATATATGAAGTTATCATTGACGCGAAAGAATTCGAGTTCGAATGCGGTGACCTATCTAACTTCCGATGACCTATGGAAAACAGAACAAAACATCCAAAACGCGAGCGAAATGCTTAGGAAAACACGAAAGAGGTCTTGGCCCCTAAAATACTCCTCCGCCGAAACACCTAGTAATCAAGCCTCACCACTCGGGCTGTCGATATTCTCAATATGCCGAACATGCGGGGACGCCCTGTGGGGAGACCAAGAAACTGCATGCGGCTCCCCAATGTTGTCGGCACTCTCTACGCTGACAACGTCGAAATATTCGCCGTCGACGAGACCCACACAGCTGTCATGACGCACAGCACCGTTTTGGTCGTTGTCGTCGTCGTCTTTGCCGTCGTCGTCGTCGTCCTGCTTTACGTCGCTTTCCTCTTCTTTCTCCTCTTCTTCTTTCTCCTCTTCTTCTTTCTCCTCTTCTTCTTTCTCCTCTTCTTCTTTCTCCTCTTCTTCTTTCTCCTCTTCTTCTACCTCCTTGACGTCCTTTGTACCTCCATGCTGCCCCTTATACTCCTTCCCCTCACCTTCCTGCCTTTCTTCCTCCACCCGTTGCTGCTGCCGCGCAACACCCATCGATGACAGTCCAACCCCAGCAGGCCCATAACCGTTTACCACACTACCACCAATTCCACCACACCCACCATTACCTTCCCTCAACCACTCCCGATGCTGCTTCGCATGATCGTAGGGACAATAGCGCGCCCAGTGGTCCTCGCCCCCGCAGCAGATGCACCTGCCCTCCCGCATCCGCCGGTCGTACCGCTCGTCGGAGATGCGCTGGCCGGGAGGGGCGCGGGAACGCTCGCCGGGGGCGCGGGGCCTCCAGCCGGGCGGGAAGCTGATCGGGTTCGCTTGATACTGGAACTGGGGGGCCGGGGCGTAGGTCTGATAGTAGAAGGAGACGGGTTGTTGGGGGTGGTAGATAACCTGCTGTTGTTGGAGCTGTTGAGGAACAGCGTTGTAGTGCTGGAAGACGTTGCAGGGCTGCTGCTGCGAGGGGTAGTAGGATAGCTGCGGCTGGTAATAGTGGCCCTGATTGATGTAGGAGGGCTGGTGTTGTGGCATATTTTGGGACGACGTGCAATTAGCGAAGATGTACTGCTGCTGCTGCTGCTGCTGTTGGTACGGGTAGAGGGTGGGCTGGTAATAGGGTCTGTTGTATCCCTCGGTGGTAGGAGCTGTATCAGCGTAGCCGTAGTACCCCCAGAAATGTTGCTGTTCGTGCTCATGAAGCGGCTCCTGGCGGTTCTGTTCTTGCTGCTCTGGCAGCCCGGCCTCCATAGTGTTGCCGTTCATGGTGTTTGCTGGACTTTCGTTGGTCATGGCTGTTGATTCTCGATGGTTGTGCGAAGTACCGATTTTCTCCGCCGACTTACGACACCACCGTATGAGAGACAGCTTGGAAATATCAAAGACAGCGAATGCTCCCATGATTTAAGCACCTTGCATGTAGTCGAAACTGCAAGGATGCGAACTACCGGTCCCTGGTTGATGTGTGGAAGCCTGCAGTTGGAAGTGCGATCCGCGACCTTGCGACTGCAAAGTTCAGCGCGAACGCGCCAGCCTGAAGTCGTGGCCCTATCTTTTTACCATGGTTGGCATTATATACCTCCTAGGTTGCCAGCTCAATATGATTCTTGTAAGGAATTCAGGTACATCTGAACCCTCACAGCAGTGTCATGTCACTACGGCTTGTGGAATACCTTCTGCTGAGTTTTGTGGACGACTAAATTTCTCACTCCCGCTGCTTAATTGGATTTTCCGATGATGTAGCTCATCTATATCAGGGATGGCTGTGTCTAAAGTGCTATTAAATTCGCCCGTATGGATTTTGTAGGACGTTGGGCCGCAATATTCGGCGCGCTGAAGAAGGTGAAGACAGGTCCTTCAGGATAGTGCGCCGAGATCTATGGGATACTAGCGATTCGAGGCTGCAGGGTCATGAGTAGATAGACGGCTAAAGGTAGGGATGAGCTGACGGAATTTGCTGAATTTCCAACCGGAAGGGACCCCTTTCTATCCACCTCCCGCCTGGGCCCATGCTCAAATTGCCCTTTGCCTTATTTACTGCCAGAGTAATGCATTTAATCATTACTTTGTGGAATATCTATGCTAACTGCGCTGATTTACCTCCCTGTGTGTAGTCCTGGGAGGTGTATGTCAACCGTATGGATCGTGTGTTCCCGTCAGTCTCCGCCGAGGAAGGTGAATAATAATTCATCGAGCAAGATCTGTATGTTCTGATGGATATTTCAGCTTACGTTGCCCTTGAGTATTGGCCACAAAGTGCGGTTTTGCTGATATGGTGTTGGCTGCGATACCCGATACAAGGATTGCATGGTGGGGGTTCCTCAGGCCACCAGCTTAGTGACAATGACCTTGGGCGGAGAACAGCATGGTAGGGTTGCACGCAGTGTCTAGAGGACAAAGCCCAAGCGGAGCTTGACGCAAACATGACGGAGCATGATTCTAGAACGGCCGGATGCCCGTTCAAGTACTTAAGAAAGTTGACCAGCCTTTCCGGAGAGTGTTATAGGAAAACAACGGATACGAAGCATTGCGAGAGGATATCGAACAGCCTTTACAGATCCCATTCCGGTCTGAAAAGAACAGCAGCAATTGCACAATGTCGGGCAATGCGAATTTTAGTAAAGAAAAGCTCCAGAAGGAGAAGAAATGTGAGTGATCATGGACAGAAAGGAGCAAGGCTGATGATCGGCGGGGTTAGACGTGGTCTTTAACGGCTCGGTGGCGATCCTCGAGGGTCCTCCACAAACTGCGCTTACCGGGGCACAAGAGATCCCGCCTTTACCGGGGATGATTCCCGAGAAGCAGTCAAGCTTAGCAAAGGTGGATAACGGGCGAAGTATTCTTGAGGGACACAAGATTAGCAGCAGTGCACATGGGACGGAGCGCAGTCCGGAGAGCGGCTCCCTGGACGCGGAGCGGGCCAGGGCGTAGGAGACAGGGAAGAAAATACAACAGATATAGTTAACTGGTTAAATGAAGAAAATGGTTGATGGGGGATGATGGATCAAGGCCGGTGTGTGTAGATGATATTGCGGCTGCGCTGGTGGAAAGCCGGGAATGGGCGGCGAGCTGGCAGGAGCGGCCACTACTTTTGGCAGGCCGGGCAACGGGCCCCCACACGACGCGCTAAAGACGATGCGTTTGCTCGAGGGCTCACCTCGTCAATGAACGCACTTCTCTTTGTCTCCGCTCTTGCCATCTCGCGCATGCTCTACCGATCACCCCACTCATTCGACGCCGAGATACCAGTTGTCTGCCCACAGCCAAAGTTACAGCTTACTCGCCTGCAGGCTTCCATCTGCCATGGACGTGTCTTCGCGCGGGCCAGCGCTGTGCTCCGATTTAGAACCGCCTCATTTTCGCTTTCGCATTCCCCGGTTCCGTCTAGAAGGCACCATGCATTTCCTCCTACATGCAGAGGCCATTCCGATGAGGTTGCACGCCTTGTGCTTCTAGGCCCTCCGGCCTGCAAGACGTTGCAGCAAGGGCGTCAACGTCAACATGCCGCTTCGTCTCCGCCGGATTCGTCTCCTGCTTCATGCGTGCCAATGTGAGACAGCTCTCAGCCACTTCGCCTACCAAGATAGCGTTTGAAAGAGAAAGAGAAAGCTTGTCGTTTGCGTAAGCCGCGCAGCCCTACCTGGTCCACGGACTCACCAGCGGTGAGGAAATCCCGACGGCGATCCCTCACTGTGGCGTCTTCTTCCCGAACACGCCCTGCTCGCAATCCACGCCTTTCATGAACATTACCGCGTATTTGCCCAGCGCTGCAAATGTCGTTTAGAATCCCTGCCTCCTCAGTCCTGAAGTGCTTCTGTAGTTTGACCACCCGGCCCACCACCCTGACTGTCCTCGGACCCTCAACTTTGGTCCATGCACAATCCTGCTACCTTCCTGCCTACTTTAGCGAGATCCCGGCAAGCTGGGAGGTCGGTGGCATCTCCACACGCCCTGCGGACATGAAATCAAACAAGCAGAAAGCCTTGGCGAGGCCCCGTTGCGCTTTTCCGGAAAGCCACACTGATTGATTGGACTATGTCTTGAACCGAAATTCCCTAACGTTTTTACCTAAGCCAATGCGGAAGATGTAGCACTGCCTCACTGGCATTGTCCGTCGACTTACTCCATGTCATGCGTCCCACTTTTGTCATCTATACTGGTTTTTCATTTATGCTGCAATTACCAAGCAAGCTGTAGCATCCCGGTTCCTAAGGGATCATCGCTTGCCCACCGGCTCCGACCAGCTCCTGCCTCTGCTTGACTTTCGGAGTGAGCCGGTGCTCATGCTAAGTAACGATGAACTGTAATACGGTGCGCGACCGAGAAACATACAGGTAAAGGTATACATCCCGACTTCCAGGATACCGGCTTATACGGGAGATGAGCAGGTTCTACCAGGCAGCCATCAATGCTCTTGAGCTTCGTCTCGTCGAGGACTCACCCGGATGTATTGTGCCTCCCAAAGGCTTCATCCCGAGAGCCTGCAAGGACACAGCCTTGACAGCCTTTGCTCAACTGGGGGCTTTACGCCTGAACGTGAACCGAGGATTGATCTCCTTACTGGATGGGAGATACCAATACATTCTAGCTGAGGCAACTCGGACGCTCTCGCTGCTTCCAAATATAGAACCCGACCCGGAGGATGACTTGTGGCTTGGCAGTGTCATCATTCCACGCAGCAAAGGCGTGTGTGAGCACGTTCTCAGCCTTGGGGACATAATTCACGAACCTGCCGACGCCAATTCCAATGTCCCGGCTGTGATCATCAACGACCTGGCCGAGGATCCACGATTTTCGGCCAGGCCATACGTGCAGAGCGAGCCCGGGGTACGATTTTATGCCGGAGTTCCTTTGCGAAGCCCTTGGGGAACTATCATCGGGGCTTACTGCGTCTTTGGCCACGAACCTCGAAATGGCCTGACACAGGAGCAATTGCTCGCACTCCAAGGGATCGCTACGACGGTTATGACATATCTGGAGACTAGCAAAGCGAAGGAGGGTCACCGTCGATACGAACAGATGCTTCACGGTCTGACCTCGTTCGTTACGGGAGAACCATCCATCCATTCACTAGACCACCGACCGGAGGAATTCTCAGAAAGGAAGTCTTCTTCGCACCAGGCATCCAGCACCGACACACAGGTGCCCGATTCTATGGCCACCATGTCGCAGTCTGCTTCGGTATCCATAGAAAAGGCCTCAAAGGTCTCCCCAGAAAAGAACTTAAGCCCCAAGATCAAAAAGAGGCCGCGGGTTTTGAGCACGCCAGGCCCAGCACCTCGTAAGAGATCAACGATGAGTCTTCAAGAGACTATGCTGCCGTCAGGGTCAAAAAATATGTTTTCGCGGGCTGCAAATATCATGCGCGAGAGCATAGACGTTTGTGGTTGCATAATTTTCGACGCTTCTGTGGCCACTTTCGGAGGGGCGATCAATGCTCCTCATAGGAGGAGCTCCGCTAAATCCCAGTCAGAAGATCATAATCACCTCGCGAGCGAAACAAAAAAAGATACGGGTGGGAACGACCCTTCACCTCTCGAGCGGCCGTGGGGAATTGAGTCCAAGAGTTCGAGCTCGGAGGGAGATAATCTGACAGAAAGGAAGATGTGTGAGGTCCTCGGGTCCTCGATTGGAGGAAAGGCGGCAGTTCTGGGCGATGATCCTGATGTCTACGATACGGACTTCGCAGAGTCGGATCTCAAAAGGCTGCTGAGAAGGTACCCATTCGGTCACATCTTCAACTTATCTTCATCAGGAGACATCTCACCATCACAAACCTCGGACAGCGCGCCTGAGATGGCACCAAGTTCAGAGGCTGTCGACGACAAGGACTATGGCGTCCGCGCCGGAAAGGCGTCGCCCGTTGACAAGAACAACGCGACCATCGAGAAGCTCCTCAAAATCGCACCGGGAGCCAGAAGCATTGCTATTCTCCCGCTCTGGGATTACCAACGTGACAGATGGTTTGCTGGATGCATTTGCTGGACGACGGAACCGAACCGTGTGCTTTATCCAGACGTCGACCTCATTTACCTTCAGGCTTTTGGGAACAGTATTATGACTGAGCTTTCTCGACTCGATGCCATCACTTCGGACCGTGCGAAGACTACATTTGTAGCATCCATCTCACACGAACTGAGATGCCCGCTGCACGGCATCCTTGGCGGCGTACAATTCCTTCAGGAAACTGACCTCGACGGCTACCAAGCAGCCATGTTGGACTCAATATCTATGTGCGGAAAGACTTTACTGGACACTATCGACCACGTCCTCGACTTTTCCAAGGTCAATACTTTCAACAAAACACCGAGCAAAGCTTCCAGCAAGAATGGACAAGATGCTATAAATCTGACAGGCCGTCCGGCTGACCGAAGCTGTAGCGAGCCAGCCAGTCTTGTGGCAGATGTCGACCTTGCGATGTTAACTGAGGAAGTGGTGGAAGCTGTGTTTGCTGGCCAGGTCCATCGAGGAGCTCTTGCCAGGCTTGAACAGATCTCTGGTCGAAGTACGAGTGTAAGTGCCTGGCATTTGAGTTAGCACCGAGAAGAGCACACTGACCACAACAGCGTCGATCTTCAAGCAGCACAAAAGCTTCAGTTCCAATAGGGACAGATCAGCCGGCAGAGAACCTCGGCACGGGAAGCGACGGAACTGTTCGCCTTATTCTGGACATACCACATCGGATTGACTGGACCGTCACGACTCAGCCGGGAGCCTGGAGAAGAATAGTAATGAATCTGGTTGGTAACGCTCTCAAATACACAAAATCTGGATTTATTCGGATCTCATTACGGACCAGACAATCAGAGCTCAATGCAAAGAAGGGTCCCAACAAAGTCGAAGTTACTTTCATCGTTTCAGATACTGGGAAAGGTATGTCTGCGGAGTACCTGAGAAGCGGCCTTTGGAGACCTTTCTCTCAAGAGGATTCATTCTCACCTGGTACTGGTCTCGGCCTCAGCATTGTACGCCAGATTGTTCAAGGCCTGAAGGGTAGAATCGATTTGAAGAGTGAAATACAAAAGGGTACAGAAGTTAAACTAAGTCTGAGTCTCCCACTGGCCGAGAATCCACAAACACCAGATGATGAGGACAGCTTCCTCACCCAGGCAGCGGCTCAGCTGAGAGGCCGACCGGTTTGCATCTTGGAAACTACAAATCCGGAAAGTCTGGATGGTCCTTCCGATTTGGTCCAGAGAGGCCGACGGGAGCTTGGCATTTCTATTGCGAAAACTTTGAAGGACTGGTTCGGAGCAGATGCGGTCGTTTCGAACGTCTCGACCGCCCTTTCCGCTAGAGTGATCATCTGCCTTGAACCGGATGCGGAATTCCTTGCGACCTTAGAAGGCATAACCTCACCCGAGAAGAGACCGGTGGTTATGTTCATTGCTCTTGAAGGTGGTGATGCTGCGCAGCTCCGAAGTGATCGGCGTTTCCAAGGGGGAAATATCGTGGTCGACATCATCACACAACCGTAAGTATTTAAACAGGGGCTTATCACCCTACCATTCACATATCGACCATCGATCTGACGCATTTCGGTACATCGCCAGGTGCGGGGCGCATAAATTAGCAAAGTCGCTTAGCCAGGCTCTGGACCGTCGGGACAAGCATATGCCATTGACTGTGACGCCATGGGCTTCTCCCAACAGAGATGCACCTGAGATAGGCTCACCAATCAAGGAATGGAAGAGCCCAAATTGGATTCCAACGCATCTGGGGAGCTCCCCACTGGGGTCAAACTCACGGTCAAACTCGTACGCCATCCATTCTTCCACTTCGCCACTACTGCGCTGATGAGCATGATCATGACAGAATCATAGAACCTGACACAATACCGCAGAGTCTTGTTGACAATTACATCAGCAACGCGTCTATGCAGCATTCTCCGACAGATAATCATCTTCGCATACTGCTGGTTGATGGTAGGTTTTAGGAGATACCCCTTCTCTTATCGGTGACTGACGTAGCATCCCAGACAATCGCATCAACCTCTCGGTAAGCTCACTCGCCATTTAACTCCCAAAAAGCGCCGAGTTAAATATATCGGAATGCCCGAGCCTTTTTTTTTTAAAAAAAAAAAAACTGACTTGGCACATAGCTCCTCACAGCCTTTATGCGGCGCTATAGCTTCGACTACGAAGAGGCTATGAACGGCCTTCAGGCCGTCGAGACATACAAGGAGGCGAAGGGCCAGTTCAATTACGTATTGATGGGTACAAACCCCGCTCCTCACAATACCCATTCTCTCTATCTCTCGGCTAACAAAATGCAGACCTCACAATGCCAATCATGGACGGCATGACCGCCACCCGCGAGATCCGCCGCTACGAGCAGCGTGATGGCATCCGCCCGACAATCGTCATCGCGCTTACAGGTCTGGCGTCAGCGGCCGCTCGGGTAGAGGCGCTGAATAGCGGCATCAATTACTTCTTGACCAAACCGGTTAAGTTTCAGGCGTTGCATCAGATGTTAAAGAGGGCAACTACGGGTGCGAATTAATGATCTTCGAGGTAAAGGTTGATCAAAGGCGCGTTATGAGATGATATTGAGGGCCGAGGATGGCGGAGATGGTCATGCTATGGACGTATCCACTCTTTTTTTTTTGGCTTCTGATACTCACTATTGTCTCACAAAAGGGGAGATACATGCCAGTCATCGGACGCTTCATATGTTGGCGTGAAGAGGTCTAATGGAGAATTGTGCAAGCAATACGGTTTTATAGGTGTCGCAGTGGGTAGAAAGGGATGTGTTGGAACATAATTCAATCAATTCGCACTGAATCACAGTGCGGCGCCGTGCTTTTTTCGGTCCAACAGGATGTTTTATTTTATTTTATTGTTATTTTTTGCCTGGATTGAGGTCTCTACCCAATACCTCTTTTTCTCTTCTATTATCGTCGGCCGCTAGTTCCCTCGCTTCCCCTTCATTGGGCTGTTGCTGAGGCATGGAAACATGTAAATGTGGTTTTAATATGGGAATTTGGATAAACATGTTTTTCCGATCAGAAGATGCGCACGCGTAGGAAGAAATGTCCCGGGAAGCAAAAGCCGGGGATCCTAGCACATTCAGTTCAAACACTCGGCGAGAAGAAGCAGTGAGCTGCGTGCTGCGGGGCCTGTCTTTAGTCCGAGCAACGTGGGTGGCGTTGCTCCCTCTCCAATACAACAAAGGCATAACGACCATACCAACACTGAGAGAAGCACACCCTCTGGCTAGAAGCATTCCCTCTCCCTCACCCAACCATCCGTGCGGGCTACCAACAAGCATAAATGCACTGAATCCGTCAAGCGCAGGTAAAAGAAAGAAAGAAAGAAAGAAAGCAAAGCAAAGCAAAGCAAAGCACAGAACGCATCAGCCTCAGGCAGGCGCATATACACAGGTACGCAGGCGGGAGCCATCGCACACGGCACACACATAAACCAAGTGTGTCACGCCCAAAACGTTTTATCGCACTGCGCACCAAAAGAAGAAGAAAAAAAAAGAAAAAGACGAAAAAAGAGGATCTCTACCGCCACATCTACACGTACACATGCAACGAGCGAACAACTCAAACCCACCGTTGCGGTGAGCCGTCCGTGCCCCGCCCTCCCCTCCCTTTCCTTTCCCCGTCCGGAGTGTTTTAGGAGGGTGATGCAGATACACGCGTGGAGTGATGCGGCTGACGTGTTTGGCTTAGGAAGGTAGGTATGCATGGGGCGGCGGCGGCGACCGACGGGGAGAAGGAGGATGAGGAAGGCTATTCGTTTCTGATTTTTAGGAACGCGGCTGGTAGGGATGATGAACGGGAGAGAGCGCTGCGGGGATCAGATTCACGCGCGCTGCTTCTCCCTTTCCCTCTCTCCCTATGTGTATGTATGTAGACAATCTCTATTCATGCTATTGTGTTCGCGCGTTGCATCAGTAGCTGTACATATTGCACACACAGTCGGCTCTGGGAGCGGAAGCAAGAGCGTTGGAACTGCGGCCGTGGCGGCAGTCAGGACAGGGGACAGGGGTGACAGAGGGACAGGGCATGACAGGGGAGGAAAGGGCGGGGCAGCAAATGGGTTACCCATGGTAATGGATTTTTGTGGATTGCCCAGGGTTACGTAGCCACTTGACTCGATCAGGTAGAGTATGTTTCGACGCCGGGATCTCCGAGCTAGCTGGGAGAGCAGTTCCCGGAGAGGAATATGCTGCTCTTGTGCCAGATCATGAAGATGGGCCATGCTGATTGGGTTTCCTCCATGGACAGTGATGTACGAAGTGTGATTATACGTTAAATTATCTACTAATCAATATAAGTCTTTTACCTACCTTGCGAACCGCGCTGCTCCTTCCTTGATGATACCGCTCGAGGGCGCCTCTGTGAGCCGGAAGAAATGATTTAAACCAAAACGTAGAAGATGCGTCTGTACAGGAGAAATAGAATCGAGAAGAAAGTGAAAAGTCTGGCGACTACCGGAAAAGAGAGGAACCAAGATTCATGTACCCAACACCTCGTCCGTTCCCAGCCAAGGAACACCGGCAATGCAATATAGGGGAAAAAAAAACGTATCTGACGTGAACTCCGTCCCAAAATCGTTGGCAATCAAGTCGATCATGTGTACCGCTTAGTTCCCCTCAACGTACTAGGCCCATCTCGATCTCCTGCCGTCTTTCCTCCCTGCTCTTCGCTCTTACTTCACCACCACCGCCTCTTGCATCAGTTCTCCCTCTTCTTGGGTCACTGCTTGATTGGCCATGACCGTGACTACCTGCTCGTGTCCTTGGAATCCCGTAAAATTCTTGTATTGGTAAGGTCCGAGGTGGGCTCCTCACAGTGCGGTTGCGCCGAGCATTCGGGCTGTTCTCGGTGTCAGATTCTTCGCCAATAGGCAATTGAATCTGGAAAGTGCTCTGGCTAGCATCGGGCGAAGGGCCAGGGTCCTTGTTCATCAGAAGCATGGCCATCTGCTGGTTTACGAGGTCATCGTCGGTGGGTGGCATATTGTACTGATCAGGTGGAGCAGAGTAGTCTGGAGAAACACGCTTGACACTGGGGAACATATTGGCGATCCAGTTCTCGTAGTAGGTGCTGTTGTGCTGCCACATGTTGTGCGAGCGAGAGCTCAAGTGGGCGCGCAGGCGCGTGATGCGGCGGTTAGTGTGGACCAGAAAGATTCCGTACAACAGCGTCATGCCGCCGGAGAGCGCAATGGCGATTATAGATGCGCGGTTCCATTCGAAATGGGCGTACGCGAGCCAATTGTAAAGGACGGTAAGGAGCCCGAGAGCCGAGGAAGCCAGGGCAGGCAGGAAGATGGACTCGGACTGGAATATCATCGACTTGACGGCAAAGCACAGGAGAACAGTGAAGGAATATCCGGCGACGAGCAGAGCGACAACGAATACCGTCAGGATACGTGGTGCGCAGCGAAGCTCTGACTCTGCGTTTTCGTGGAATAGCGGAGGGATGATAAGGTAACTATGCGACCGGGCTGATGAGCGAAGGTCCACGAGACAACTGTCGACGAAGCAACTTACCCGCCCAATATCATCCATGATGCCAGCAGCGCAATGAGGCGCCAGTACCACTGCGAGTTGTTAATGCCAGGCGAGAGGAAGGGCAGCTGGGGTACACACGGCTATGGTGTAGTGCTCATTGTTCAGGTCGCTGACAGTCATGTACTGGTGATGCTCCTTGGGCGCCATTCTCGCAGCCGCCGTCGGGGAGCTCGGGCGATGGCGGTTTGTCTATCTTCTGGAGAGAGCAGGCGCTCGCACAGGTCGCAGGTAGATGCGCTATGCCCATGCAGCCAGAAGGTCGGCGAAGGATGGCGGGCGGCAGGCAGGGACGGCTTTTAGCAGGAAGGAGTGCGAGCGAGCGGAGGGCTGCGACGGGGCTGAGTTTCTTGTCGATCAGGCGCACGTTGGCCACGGATGGTTTGCTTGTCGGCGGCGAGGGATGTAGATATCGGCAATCAAGATACCGGGCGCGTGGTACGAGGCGCGGCGCGGCGACGAGACAGCGGAGCCGGGATGCTGTTGGATGCGGGCGGGGCAGAGGAGCGCGGCGGGCTTGGGTAGAGTGGCGCACGCAACGAGAGACTGGGTGAGCGAGAGGCGATGGCTGAGGGTGGAGGGATGTTTGGTGGGTGGAATACGACGGGCAGGCAGCGGCAGGCTGAGGCTGAGAGCAATCCTTCGAAGCGAACGGCTTAGCACATCCGTGGGCGGCAGCGGCCGCGAGGCCCACAGGCGTGGTGGGCAATCATGCAGACAGAGGCGCGGGAAACGAGCACGGCAGCACCGCGACTGCGCGCCCGCTGCCTCCGCCGCAACTGCTTGGGGCATTTCTGAGGCGCGACGAAGCTGCAGCGCGCGCCGTCTCCACGATGGTCGGCGGAAGGAGCGGGAGGCCCGCGGCTCAGGCTGGCGCGCGGAGCTGCAGTTGGCCAGGCAGAAGAGGCAGTCCAGCCACAACGGCGTGCGGACGGACCACCGCCTGCTCCGCGGCCCCAGCTGCGCGCGTCCTTCCCGCCGTCCATCCACCCACCTGCGCGCGCTCTCCTCGGCCAGCCCCAGCCCGCTGTGTATTGTGTGGCATGGTGACGTCGGGACAGCGCTAGGCGCTCGCGTGCACACGAGCGCAAGCAGCGGGAACGCGCACACGCGCTGCGCCCCATCGCTCTCCCGCCTGCCTATGACGCGCCCAACAAGTCCTGGCGTCGCCCAGCCCTCAGCACCACCAACAGTCCGCCCAGAGGCCTCCCGCCGCGCCCTCCGTGACCGCCAGACCCCCACCCCCAGCGCGCACATCCCCCAAACCTGGCGCTTGACGAATCCGCGACGGGTCAGAAGCCAAAACATGCCCCCAAGCCTTCGAATCTCTCAGCGCGCCCGATGCCCTGCCGCAATTGGGCGACGATCCGGACCGAGCCTAACGCTCCAGGCACAACCCCGCCAAGGTCATTTCACCAATGCGCACCGATGAGCTGTCAAACGACCCTTTCCCAAAAACCCTGGTGATCCGCCGTTGCTGCTGGTGTTTCTGCCGGGTCCCCCAGCTCAACGTATAATTGCCTTCCTCATATCTGCCGGCAGTTGCAGTGTCTTGCGCTGTGTATGACGCAAATGACGCCTCTAGTGCCCGTCGAGCCCTATTTTTCTTTTCTATCCGGCTCTGATGCAAACTCCATGAAATTTGCCCCTGATGAAAAAATAACCTTCTTGAGCCCTGCAGCTCTTCTTCTTGACTTCCTCTTGCCTCGTCTCAGCTTGGTTTCGCCTTCCATTTCATTCCGTCCGTATTCCTCAAACATCACACGAAAGCATCTACCCATATCCGCCCACTCCCACGTTTTAAAACAAGAGCCTATTTTTTCCCGCTTCTCTTCCTGCGCCCTCTGCTATTCGCCGTCATCGCAGGGCATCATCCTCAGGCCAGAGACCCTCATACTTCACGCCGTTGCCGTAAGCCTTCTGCACGATCTCAGCGCCGCGCTTCCGCCTCTACCACCGCACCCCGCCACAATCAACATATATATACAAACGCACGAAGCAAAAAAAAAAAAAAAAAATTTTTCTTTTAAAAGAAAAAGGACAAGAATGCCATCCCTCTTCCTCTCTTGCGCTGCTCTTCTCTCCCCTCGCCTGCGCCGCCGCCGCCAAGCCGCCCTCGAGCGCGACCAGGAATACGCCCGCGATTTCGACAAGCTGCAGTCTGAGAACGAGAAGCGCTTCAAGCGCCTGTCACAGCAGCGGTACTACTGCTGCGGCCGGGAGGAGCCGCCGGTCTACGAGGAGGCGCGGAAAGACGTGGAGGGAGAGAGTGGGAGTGAGGAGAGCGGGAGTAGTGGAGAAGAGGAGACGGGACACACGGTCGCGAGGGGACTGCGGCCGAAGGGGAGCATGGTGGATAGGCGGGATTGGGCGGTCATGACGCGGCCGAGGGCGGTGGGTGCGTGACGGAGGTCTTTGTTGGTGAGCGGTTGGAAGAGACGTGGTGTAGCTTCGTGGCGGTGTTTTACTTATTCCTCTTTTTTGTTCAAAGCGTAATACCAAATAGATGTCGCTGTGGATTCCGTAATACTGTCCAGGATGTTCGGCATAGCGCTGCGGTCATGCATATCCTTCGCCTTTCCTCTGGCTGCACTGCTTACATAGTAAGTGCCTAAACACATGCAGCCTGCTCGGACGACAACGGTCTATATTTAGCACCTGCCCACATCGACGCGTGCGTTCTGCTCGACCGACCACACTATGCCGTGCATGTACTACATACTGCCTACATCACCCAATAAAAAAAAAAAAGAAAGAAAACGAAAACGAAAGGTAAAGGAAGACCACAAATGCTCCGCCGCAAACACAGCACCTTGTCCCAAATGGACTCTGTAGTGTATGAGTACCGCTAGTGACCATACCAATATTGCTTCCATAGCTTGCGTGGAAGTCGGCCCGGAATTCCTAGACCTGTGCCCGGTTAGGTATGTACAAATATACTGCTTTGTGCTGCAGAATACAGTCCAGCTCAAGCCTGAGCCTGTCCTGCGCGCACAAGTTCAAAAAACTTCGCGCCGTGGGATACGTGTGGGGTAAGTGCTTCATCTTCCGAGGTGGTGTGAACTATTGTTCATGTCCTCCTTGGGGGATGAAGGCATCCTTGACATTTTCTGCACTTCGTTTTCCCTTTCCTTGCTGTTGTGACGAGCTGCCATAACAGTCGTCATCGCCCATGCTACGGTTATTGATTCTTCGTCGCTGATCCATTCCACCTTCAGGAGATCAGATCTGGAGAATTGCTGGACTCTCGTGACTACTGACCGTTCCGGCCTCTATTCTTTCATCACGTCTACGCCATACCACCTTGCAATGGGATCCTTTGGACCATGCGAACTCCAGTGTTGGGAGTGCGCTTGCCTTAGCAGAGGCGCGTATACGTTTGTGAGCATTGGCCATTGTTTCGCGTGCGACATATATCATGCGTTTTAGATGGAGGTATAAAGAGACACAAAAGAAAGGAACATGGCGTGCCTGCCAGGGCCGTTGGGGTATAATCCTCGTTTTTCAAAGGACAACAGGAAAAAGAAAACTCCAAATATTTTCAACTCTTCCTGTTTCCCCTTTTATTTTTCAACTCCGGCTATACGCCTTAGCGCCTCTTCGCCCTTCGTCATACCAGACTCTCATCCGAACTCCTCCCGCTTACATCCCTCTCCTCTATCCTCGACACCTTCCGCCCATGTTGCCTCGACATCGAGTACTGGTGCTGATGGTATCCCCCACCGCCGGCGTGGTAAATATCGGGGCTGGATTCGGCCGGCTCGCTTACGTGCGTGACCTGCACGCTCTTGCTGATGTGTATATCGCTCGAGCCGATGATGTGCTCGTCACTCCCCTTATCGCTATCATCCCGCCAGTTCCTGTTCGATGAGGAGCCGTCGCCGCCGGAGACGATGACAGTCGCAGTGCCGGTGATGGTGTCCGGGCGAAGAGAGTCAAGGTGGTGCGAATACGAGTTGGAGCGGATGTAGCCGTTGCCGGACCGGTTCTTGTTCTTAGTCGAGCCGAGTTGGTTGCCGTAGCTGCCGCCCGGGTAGTTGCTGCGCTTGTCAGGCGTCGAGAGGCCGGTGCGATGCAGGACATGTTGGAGGAGAGGGCGGAGCGTCGCAATGCAGGCGGCCGTCATGCCGATGCCCGGTTCGATCGTTGACCAGATGGCGATATCAGTGGACTCGTCTGCGTTGGAGTGTTAGTATTGAGGAACTCCTTCCAACGGCCGTAAAGGCGTGTGGAGGCAGCGTCGAGAGGCGTACATAGAAAGTCATGCGTGGCCTTGAAGCCTTTGATGTAAGGCATACGGACAATGGTAGCGGTGCTGCCAATGGCCGCGAAGCCAAGGATACCGACGACTACCAACTTTGTCCTCTTGTTCATTTGGAGGTCGTAAACAATGAAGCCAGGTAGGATGCCTACAAGGAATGTCAGTTGGGTGGGGTGGGAGAAGCGACAAGAATAACTGACCAAAGGTCCAGTCGGATATGGATCCAAGGACGGCAGCGGCATAAGCGATCCCAGCGATGGCGTCGAGGGGTAAGCAGCCATCATTATTAGGCTTGATGGTCCAGAATGACGAGACGGGATCGCACTGGAAGATGAAGACGAAGAAATAGCCAACACTCAGGAGGATGGTCGCAGCACTCATGATGTATATGGTGAGAACATGGCCTCGTTTCACAGCGATGCGGAGAAGGAACAAGCCCTGGTGTTGAGAAGGGTGAGATTTGCCACATCACAACGGTGGTCGATTAGTGTTTTGCTTACGACTGAACACTTCAGCATGCACGTGGCGGATGTGTAAAAGAGCTCACACCACCACCAGTATCTGGCTTCGGTGTCAGTCAGGGCCAGGAGGGTGGGAGTAGAAGCCGCGTACCGTAGAGCTCTCATTCTGTCCAGCGCAGTGAGATCCCGATCATGTCGTCCAGTGCCATAGGCCAGGCCTCCGAGCTGGCAAATCAGATAGCCAGTAAAGAGCAGCAAAGCAGCCAGCATTGACCAGTCATCTCTGCCGAAGGACTTGATCAGATAGGCGCGCGTATAAACGCGCAGCATCATGATAATCCATGTCAGGGCGAAAAAGACGATGTTGATGGCCAGCACCTGCCCGCTTCGATCCTCCATTAGTCGACGAAGGAGGCCTGCGGCGAGGGGTTTTGAGTGGAGAGGGAGCGGCCGACGGCGTGTTCGACCATCTGTGGGCAGGTAGGGGACCAGGGCGGCGGTTCGCGGTAGTTATTGGATCAGTCATCAGGAAGGGGGGATGGCAAAATGGGGGCGCGTCGCCATGTGAAGCACGGGTGGAGCAGATTCCGTTGGCTTCAGCTGCTGGTGCCCACGGAGATTGGCGCAGCATTGTGCTGGTGGAGAGAGAACCTGGATGGGCCAGACCCAGAACGGCAACAGAGGCCGGAGGCGCTCGGGGTCTTCCCGGAGGATGGAGATCGACAGCCACTCTTGCGTGACGCTCCGCCTCCCCGGGTATTCTTACTGAGATTCTGGATGCTGCTGATTCATGCCACTCGCCGAGCTCTCCTGCGGACGCAGAGAATGTTCTGGGCGGATAAAAAACCGCGGTTGGTGGTGGTGAGCGGGCAGCAGCGGAGCAGAGGTTGCGAGAGGATGCGGATCGCCGCCGGCCAGTGACAAAAGACCCGCCACATCCACGCCCTAGGGGGCGACCGAAGGACCACCGTTTGAGCCGCGCTTGGTCGCAACAGGAAAAGATCCCTTGGTCCGCCCGGCCGGCTTCTGCACGTCGGATTTGCCATTGCGGACGAAAATTGTCTCCAACCAGCGACCTCTCCGCGGACCGTGATGCGTGGGGTCCAGGTCGAGTCCCGTCCGGCTGGCTGACGATGTGGAATCTGGGCGCTGTTAGCTGTCGTCGAGCTGAGGAGCGTGCCGCGGCGGATCAGCAAGCGCAGGCCGCGACTGCAGATGCTCTTCTTCTTCGGGCTCGAAATTCTTCTCCCATGGTGGATCGCGGTGATCGCTTGCGTCGGAAGTGCCGGCCCGACCACACCAATTGCTCCACACCCACGTGGGAGAGGCCAGCCAGCGCAACTCAACACGGAATGAACTTTGCAGCCGCGCAGCCTGTGATCTCGATCAGCCTGAGTCCAAAATTTGGTGGGAAGTTCCATGCCGCTCGCGATTTCCGTGTGCGCCACTGCTGCAGCTCGTGGCCGTGACGTTGCGGCCGTCCTGAGCCGTCGTGCCCTGCATCGCGGATAACGATTCGTGCAGCTCCGCAATGATGCGAGAATATACCTTGGATCTGCAGATGCAATGCAAATCCATATGCAGTCTATCCGAACTCGCCTAGGACCAAAAATGGAGGTAGGCAGCACATCATACATACGTGTCTGTGCAGGGACCGTCACATAAGGAAGATGATGCCCGCTGTCTCTCCATTGGTCGCTAGCGACCTTCAACCTACCCGGTTGCGGTAATATGCTGTTCCAAAGAGCCTCATGGGGCCTCCGCACTGGTTCTCGCTCCAGAAGGTACCCCAGCGGCGCCACCGCAGCCACTAGCTCTTAGACGTCGGGGGAATGTCCGCCGACATGGAGCTGAAGCGCTCATGGCGGGAGAATCACCGAGATGATGACTTTTGCTGCTTTTGTATGATGTGATCAGAACTAGATTTCGGATTTACGCGTTGGCGTCGTTGGCGCTTGCGGACGGAAATGGAGCGCTGGAAGGAGCTAAGTATTTGTTTTAGTCGTCTCGAACTGCCTGTCGATGGCATGCTCCACCTTGTTGCACTTGGCTGCATCACCGTCCTCGATCTTCCGCACATCTTGATCTACAGCCTATTTTGACCCCTCTTCCTGACTGTGGCAAGAGTAGTAGCGCCAAATTCGATGTACGGCCTCTCCTGCGTCTTCATACCTGCATCACCGCTCACCGTGCCAGAACTGGCGGTTGGAAAAGTGACAGGCTCGTCTTGAGCGTGAGAGAGAAACTGTTCCCGGACGATGCAGTCGGTCGAGTGGTGGCTGAAGATGGAATAGTCAGCTTCTATCTCGGTGTTTCTACCGCCTTGTCGCGTTGCTGAACGGTTGCCTGTTCCATCAGCGGCAACAGCAGCGCCACTAGAGGAGATGAGAGGCCTGCTATTACCTGTGGCATTGGCGGTGCTTTGCTCGTTATCGTGTTCTTCATAGGCTTGAGCTGCGGACGCATGTGCAGAGTCTCCGTCGATTTCCATCGCACCCGGCGAGCTTGGATCATGGGCCGTTGAAGACATGCTTCGAAGATCAGTAGATTCCGGTGCACATGCAAGCACAATACCCAGAGGATCCTCTTGGTTCTCGCCTGTATAGTTTAAGCAATATCAGTGCGTCTTTTGCAAATCTGATCCTCGTCCCTACATTCAGTGGCTGTGGGGTCTGGGACCCGTTGAGGCGATGCAAATCCACGCGGACTTTCCCAACTCCCGTTGCTCCGCGGGCCAAATATTTTGCTGAGTCATGTTCCTGGGTTGGAGCTCCTTGATCCTATCCAGGCGCTCGGAGTGAACGAAGTCGATATCGTTGATGTTAGCCCCGATTTTTTCTGCAATTAGCGGCCAACCGTAGAATTTTTGTTCATCCGCGCTGAGAGGTGTGGGGAGTGACCGCGGATCAGGCACCTCTGTAAGGAAGGCGGACATCTCCTTTGCGGCTTCAGCGTATGTATCCTTTGTCAGGGTAGGATCGATGAAGTGGCGTAGAAGATGCGAAGGATATCTTGCCGCAGTAATTAGATGCCGTCTACCATGTTCCAAGCTCGGTGGGGTGTACCTGCCGTGGGCAGCTGCTTCGCTCGTGCGCATCCATGGTGCAAGAGAGGCCGGAGAAAAGCACAGTCGCGGATGCAAAGAATCCCTGCGCGCTTGTAGTGTGTTGAGAGGGAAGAATTTCCAGTCGTGAGCGCGGCAGTAGCGGGGGTGGTCTCGAGGGTTTTTAGTCAACGCGCGGGGTTCATGTGTGGAAGATCTGATGACAGTTGACAGGTAGAAGTAGTATGTCGCAGGTTTCCAGGGCTCAAGCTTTGACAATGACGAGCTTTTATCCGCGATTGAGCGAGTGACCTAGCGGATACGGTATCAGGTGTGTGGATGGCTGTAGAACAGCTTAGAAATAGTAACATTTGAAGAACGGCGGAGTGGAAAATCTCACTTTGAATTAGGGAAATTTTGATACTGGCTATTCTAGCCTGTCTCATCTGCAGTCTGGCAGCGGCACGAGATGGAAGTGTAGGAGATGCTCCGCCAACGGAGATAGGCCTGCAGTCACTTTTCTCTTCTCCGTGCTTCCAGACCTTCTCTGGCAATTAGCTTGCATTTTCTGCTTTAAGGATTCAAGCATCAGCGGCAGTACTCAATGCTCTTTTAGCTGTTGAGGCATGGTGGTGAACCTGAAACCTCAAGTAGAGGCGAACTTATAAAGTATACCAGTGGGGCACTGGAATTCTAAAGCATGATAAACATCTGAGACGGAGTAACCACCCGAGCAGGAAATTCAAGACGACGGCAGTTATAACGGCGGATTTGAAGCCCGCGCTCGAATCGCAGAAAAGTGTTGGGGTATCTAAAACTACGCTCTCGAACCAAAACCAAACCAACCAATCCTGAAAACGCAGTCTATCACGGTCAGCGAGTATCAGTTGCTTGCAGTCAACAACCAAAAGCCCTACCTTTGTCTTAACGCCGAGTATGCAACAAACCAAGACCGCCCGTCGACTGGAACTTTTGCAAATACAGTCGTGGACCACAACCCCTCGTCCAAACACCATGAGTATGAAGAAGTATCACCGCATAACGGGTGGCCGGCCCTCCTTGTTCCACTTGACCCTGCTACACAACCAGTCGACAGCTTCCTTGACGCCAGAACCCGTCAGCGCGCTACACGGTAGAACACGGCTGTCCCTGACGCTTCCTCCCTTCTCACCCTCAAAAACTTTGCGCACCAAGCCTTCTTTGATCCGTACTGTTTCGACGCAATCCTCACGGTCCTGCTTATTCGCCAATACCAGAAGTGGCACACCCTCTGTTTCCTCGTGCTGCAGCACATCTTCCAGCACCAGGCGGCATTCTTGTAGGCGGCCGTCCGTCTCGTCCTCTCTCCCATCCGCTAGGTTCTCTAGGTCCGCATCGCCAACATCCGTACTATCGATCACAAATACGATGGCGTGGCACGAGGCATAGTAACTTTGCCAAAGGCCGCGCAGCGAGTGTTGGCCACCGACGTCCCAGATTTTAAGATACATGTCCGGCAGCGTGATGGTCGAGACATTCTGGCCAACGGTGGGAACAGTTTTGAGCTTCGGATGGAGGTTGTTGGAATGAATGGCCTTAATCTGCTCGAGCAGGGTGGTCTTGCCTGCATTGTCGAGGCCGAGGAGAAGGATGGAGTATTCTGTGGGGGAGCTTAGAGGTCGCCGATCGCGGGGAATTGCGGTGCAGATAGGGGCGGAGTTACCTTCTTTGCTGGTCGCGTAGAGGTACAGGCCTTTCATCAAGTGGTACATGTTGGCACGGTGTTGTCGCGCAGCGGGTGCGACGACAGAGCGGGCTGAAGGAAGTGTGAGAGTGAACGCGCGTGCCGTTGCTGGAGCTTTTGGAGTGATGATGTGGTTAGAGCGCGGGCGAGCGAATCAAAGGGGGCCAGGCCCCCCGGTCGCACGCGTGCCGCCCCGCCGCCGCAGCTGTGGTCAGCTAGCCTGCTCGAAACAGCTGCCAACACGTCCAAGGCCCCAAAGCACAACAATGACCGCGTTGTGACGCGCTCCAGTCTGGAATCCGCCAGGAACCGCCCAGCTCTTCTTTAGGCACCGTCGCGCAGGCGAACAAAACATCTTGCATCCTCCACCACACCACGACTCAGCGCGCCTGGCTGCTAAGAATATCGTTTCAACACCAATTGCGTCATCGCTAACGACTCGCTCCACCAACATCGTGACCGGCGTGCGCACCTACCGCCATGGCACCCGTGGAGGCGGACGTTTTCAACTCGAATCGCGAGCCTCTGTTTCATCTCACTGCTGCGGCTGTGCTTGTCGATCTCTGTCTGGTTGCTGTGCTGAGGTACATCGGTCAAACTATCCGCACCCTGCCTCCGGCTCAGAAGACGCGTGCTCGCGACGAGCAGCGCAAGAAGAACGTCACCACTTTCGGGTCTCTTGCCGTCGTCAGTCTGCTGATTCTGGTTTACCACTGGGTTTACGCGCTACTGTCCTCCTACGAAGCCTGGGCAAACGATCAAGGTGAGCCGACGCCTGGCGCTCTCTGGGATGACTGGTATGCGGGAAACGGAGATCTAGACTGGCAGCTAGGAAGGTGGTGGCAGGAGGTCAATCCCCCTTACGAACTCAAGCGCGCTGCTCTCGACACGAGCAAAGCCGTATGGTGGACACAGCAACTTCTAGTTGCTCGTCTTGCCTTCAGTACCTTCGTTGGAATCGAAGGTACGTAATCAAGATGGCCATTTGCTTGTGCGAAATACCCTGCTGACGATCACGCCGCAGGGCGCAGACGCGACATTCCGACCTGGGCAGTCGCTGCTCTGTGGGGTCTCGCCGAGCTGGCGAGCCTTAGCCTGGCGCAAAGCCTCTTCTTCATAATTCTCACACTTACTCCGTATCCATCTACGAAGACGCAGCATGGTGCGAGGTGGACGCCAAATATATCCGTGTATTTACTGCCTGCCGCGCTCGCTTCGATATCAACAATATACCTACCAGGGCTCGCTTCCAACGACGCAGGGTGGATTGCGGAAACAGGCTCTCGTCTGAGTACTCTGTTCTTGGCAGCAGGGGTTAAGGTAAGCAATCTATCTCGAGCATCAATTCTCTTTCTTCCTGGCTGCTATCGCGCGAAATGGTCGAGCCTCTGAGCTTTGGCATACAATTAAAAAATATGCATGAGGAGCTGGAGCGTTCATTCCGTCATAATGTCGAATTCTTGCGTCAAGCTGGCTGTTTCAACTGCCCACGAGTGGTGAGGGCATGGGCGTGATTTCGCAGAAACAGAGCTACGAGGGTCGACCGTCCCACGCGGTAGGAGCGTGAGGCCAGTTTCCGAGCTACGCTGAACCTAAATTACAGTTTTTGCCCAAGACTTTTGGGAAGCGACACGCCGACGTCCATGCTGCACACCATGCGGAGGCGAAGGTCTACAGTGCCCTTGCTATCCTGTCGACTGCTTTCTACTGGAGAAGCATCTTCTGGGGGCTGCTGCTGAACTCGGGCGCTACGTCTCACAGACGATACAACTTTGTCTGGTCGACACACCCTTTGTATGAGAGGACGTTGTGGTCCAAGCTTACTACCGCATCCGGCAAGATCCTGGGCGCTGTCAGCGACAATCCTATCGTCAGTGTTATTGGCTGGGATGTACTTCTTTCGGGCTTCAGCCTCTGCATTTGGGCTGCCGCTCGGGGCCTTGACGTCAAGGACATGCTCAGCAGCATAGTGCCTCAATTTAGACGCGAAACCACCGAAAAACATGACGCTGAGGCTAAGTCTATCAAGGAAGAGACCCCTGCTAGCCCTACAGGATCCCAAGCCTCTCCGCCGGCTAGACGTCGCGGCAGGCCGAAGAGGGGCCCAAATTCTACATCCAAGGAAGCCTCCTCGCCGACAACAAGGCGTAGCTTGCGCAGGCGGACCGCTGCACAAGACGACTCCGATGCCGATGACGCTCCGTACTCCCCTCCGCCCACCACGCAAGCGGAGATCGCCGATTTGGAGCACGAAGAGGAGCATGACGATACTATCACCGAAGACGCAGAGGCATCGGCATTGGCTTGGGGCTTGTCACTCGTGGGCGGTCTGGGACTGATGAGCTCAGCAGTGATGGGGGCTGAGATCCGGGGCCGGTGAAGTATCGCAACAGCAAAGCATGAACATTCGTGGAGAGCTGAAGTGATGGTCTGGATGCAAGTGCTCAGAACAGACCAGTTACACTCATGCAGACGAGCTCTTCAACTACTCACGGTAAGGGTGAGCTAAAGTAAAAGGAGACGGCAAATTCTTCGGCGGGGAGTGGAGATACATACAGGGAGGGTTGGCTACTTGCTCACTGATCTAAGGCCTCGGCTATTCGTGTTACTTTGGGCTTTCCGGCGTGGGCTATTCGGCGTCATTGGGCGTGGTGCAGATCCTGTTTCGGCGACGAGGCAATCAGGTGTTTTCGGCAGAGTGACTTTGGGCAGGTTTCTTATCAATGTACGGAAACAGAAGGACGGGAGCAAGGACAGATGCGGCTGTAACGAGGTAACGACTAGCAGCTGGGACAACTATCGAGATTGCGTTTCATGGCGGATACGAGCTGAGCAGTCGAGTTTGCGATATGCAACGGCGATGCAGGCGCCCTTGGGTAGAGTTGATGTTTGAGGCTGGCGCATTTGTGATAGCATGGCGGGCCGGGGTCCGCAGCGAGGGCTGGCGGCGGAAGGCGGCGGAGAGTGCAGCAACAGGGCTTGAGACGCATTGAGGTCTCTCTTGAATCATTGGTTCATCTGGTGGAACGGCCAGGTCGTCGCGTGGGCACATGGAGACGATATTATGCTTTCACCGCTCTCGCTGCCACGGCAGGGGTCGGCTGCGCGGTTCCTTGCGTTAGGGCGACACGGGGAATGTGGGCAGCGCAGAGGGCTGGCAGCGCAGGGCTGGGTGGTGCGACGCGAGGCTCTGCGCGCGAGGGCGAGGGTGTGGAGGAGAGCGTGGAGTGGGCGGCGCGGGCAACGACGCGAGGCGGGCGGGCGTGCGAAAGGCTGCTGGATGGGACAAGAGCTGGTTGCACGCCCTGCGTCTTCCTTGCTCCGTCTCGATCGGCCTTGTGGCGTCCCGCGCAGCCGAAACACACCTCCCATCCCCCATCCTCCGCTTCAGCACACTCGACGGCCGAGCAGGCTCAGGACCCAGGCCCAGGCACGTACGGACACGCGAGCGCCAGCGTCATCGCTGCTGCTTTCACCGATCGCCCGTAGGCTCGCGCGCGCTATCAGCACCCCTGCCCCAACGCAGCGCTCCCGGCCTGTGAGCTGGCCGTCCCGTAACCGCTGCTGCTGGATAGCCTCCGCGAGAGACGACGCATCCCATCCAAGCTGTTTCGACCTCCCGCACCGCCCGCCCCGACCATCCGCCGCCGCTCGCTGTCCACTGCCCAACGTCAGCCAGCACGACACGCACCACCAGGCTCAGGCTCAGGCCCAGCTGCTCCCCCGTTCCCACCGCCGCGCGCCGCATCGACGGGCCGCAAGGGAGGTGTCTGTGCTTGGGCACCAGTCTCCGACCAAGCAAGCCCTGAGGCAAGAGCGCCGCCAGCTTTTATTATAACCACAGCCAGCCATGAAGGTGAGCGCCGCCTTCTCTTTTCCTTTTTTTTTTCTTTTTTTCCTCGCACCTTCGCCCCCTTCCTTCCATCTCTCTGCTCCCACGCCCGTCGCTCCCGCGCCTACTGAAGCTCAGCCCTACCGTCGCACACCCGGCTCCTGGCGACATTCCCCGAAAAGGCCGCCCCTTCCGGACGGGCATTCTTTTGCTGCACTCGCATCGTTTCTGTGCCGCGTCACTTCCTTCTTCCACCTCCTTGGGCGCGCTTGACGTTGTGATCCTGCCTGCCGCCTCACCCACCGCCTCGGGAGCAGCGTCTTGCCTGCTGCTTGGACCATTGTATCCACTTGAGCTTAAGACATGATACCCAATCACACCCCTGTCATCTCCGTTCACCAACGCTCGTCCGGCTTCCGCGTACCACTGCTGTAAGACCTCACGCATCTGAGTGCTCTGGAAGCCGCTCTCTCATTTCTTCTGCGCCGCGCCACTGGCCCTGTCGTGGTCGCCCTGATGTACCCGTCTGCCTGAGATCCTGCAGCCTGCCCTTCCAGCCAAACATCCGCTCTACCTCATCCGTTCCGCTATAAGACACCGCCGAGCCTCCGCGCCGGCGCATCACCATGAAGGGCTGAGCCTGAGCATTTCACCGACGTTGTCCCTCTCCATACCCCACAGTCACTCAGGCCAACTACATCATCGAGCCCACCGCTCTCCAACCGCTCGGCGCTTTTTCCACCCACTTCGCCGTTTCACCTTCACTTCACTTTCCACCTCACCTGTCGCTTTGTCATGACGTCCTCTTACCTATCCATTCCAGCGCGTCGTGAGCCACCGGGACAGGAGATGGGAGAAAGCCATCATGCCGCGTTCGACAGGTTCAAGCCTGCAGCAAAGTTAACGTTGATGCGATATCTTCAGGACCTTCAAAATGCTGAGATCCCGCCGAGTCCTGTCGCCCCGCGTTACCACACCGGGCGTCTTCCCAACAGCAAGGCCGGAGATGGCAAGCCTAGGCTGCTGCTGATGGGTCAGCGACGGTGAGTCATGAGCGCTGTCGATTTCTGACGTGGGATGGGGGTAGTGGTGGCTGCGCCGGGAGGGTTGTACTGCAGGAGCATGGAATTGACTAGCGTTGTAGGAGCGGCAAGTCTTCGATATCTAGCGTCGTCTTCCATAAACTCCCTCCGAGTGAGACGCTGTACCTTGAGACGACTACCCGCATCAAGAAAGAGTCAATGCAGTATGTCATACTCCATCTGCTTGGCGAGCTTCTGCTGACCCAGCTCAGCTCCTTCATGGACTTCCAAGTCTGGGACTTCCCTGGCCATCTGGACTACTTCGATCCCGCTTTCGATGTGGATAACATATTCGACGAAATTGGCGCTCTAATATGGGTCATCGATGCGCAGGATGAATACTTGGATGCCATTACCCGTCTGAATACTACCATCTTGAACCTACAGCACTCGTACCCGAATATCAACGTGGAAGTATTCGTGCACAAAGTCGATGGCCTTTCGGAAGACTACAAGAGTGACACCTACCGGGATATTATCCAAAGGGTCCAGGACGAGCTCTCGGATGCCGGCTACGAAAACGCGCCAGTCAGTTTCTACCAGACCAGCATCTACGACCACTCCATCTTCGAGGCCTTCAGCAAGGTCATCCAGAAGCTCATTCCGCAATTGCCCACTCTGGAATCTCTCCTCAACAGCCTTTGTTCTACCTGCCGTATTGAGAAGGCATATCTCTTCGATGTGCTCAGCAAGATCTACATTGCCACCGACACGAGCCCTACGGATATTGGCAGCTATGAGATCTGCTCGGATTATATCGACGTGGTAGTCGACGTGAGCGAGATCTATGGCTGGGATCGGCCGGATGAGAATGGCCATGCGGATGGAGATATTGAAGAGACGGGCAACAATGACGCAGAGAGCTTGATCACCATGGAAAGAAAAGGCAACAACTATCTCTATCTTCGAGAGATCAACAAGTGAGTGCCACCCATAGTCGGAAATACACTTCCTCCAGCGGATCAAGACGGCTAACAAGATGCTAGATATCTTGCACTTATCTGCCTTATGGGAGAAGACAGCCCGGCGGAAAAGAAAGCTCTCATTGACTACAACGTTGGAGTTTTCCAGGAAGCTCTCGCGCAAGTCTTCCCCAGATGATGATTTTCAGTATCGCAGACTTCTGGAAATGAAACGTCGAATTTCTGGAATCATGTGATGAATTCGACGATTGGAGTTGGAGGGGGGTTGATAAGGGACCCACCAAAAAGAAACGGTGGATGCCATGCTTATCGAAATCCCAAATACCGAAAAACAGCTCTTTCTTCTTTTGGGCGGTAACATAGACCGTTTGGAAGGTTTACATGCGCAATGTACAAGCGTGCGCGAATCATGAATGGGTAGGGTTTGTTAGGACGATGCCGTGTACGATCTTTAGTATGGAGCCTTCTAGCAGGATGGGACGTGGGATGGAATGGTATCCTGATGGTGGAACGTGTTTGCGGAGTGTACCCGAAATACTTGTGATAACAGCTCTATGCACAATGGATTTATGGAGATATTCCTCTAGTTTGAGCGGTTTTTGGCCCGCAACACGTGCATGCGAACTCGAGACAAAACGACGTCGGAAATGCCGAGCTAAAAGCTCCGAAGGCGGCGGCAGATCGACATGGGCTGGATAGGGACGTAGGGACCCGCTACCATGGTTCAGGAGGGAAAGCGCCGTTTTTGTGGCATGCAGGACAGAGAAGAAAGTGGAGGGAGGCTGTTCACAGACGGACGTGCCGGGCTGCAGCCAATGAGGAGGCGGCGGTTAGACAACGTAGGCGTTGCTGCGCGAGTCAGTGGAGCTCTTTTCCTCGTTTATTTCTAGAAGCTCTCGGAGATAAGAAGTGTTTAACGAAGTGGAGAGAGACCGTCATCATCTTTCGTGAAACGGACGTGGCGGAGTCTGCGTGTCCTCTTTCCCTTTTCCTTTCTTCTCCTTCGTGGAGATCGGAAACACCGGGCCACCTTTCTTTACTAGTTTTCAGAGCGACTCTTCTTGCAGCGTGCTTCCGTCTTTCTGGACCCTGAGTTTCTCACGATAGCTTCGAAAGAGCGACAGCTCTCCCTCGCTCTCCCGCTTGCAAGGAGCTAGACGTCGCAACACCTATTTCGATTCTCTCACCTCCACGACTAAAGAAGCCAGGCCATTGAAGTGTATTCGCCCTTGGAACCGGCACACCATCACACTTCTTCTCCTCCATCGTCGCCGACGTCGCCGTCGCCTTTCCTTCTCCGCGGCCCCGCCTCCGCAGACCGCCGACACAGCAGCCACCCCGCCTGCTCGCACAGCAACCACACCACCCATATCCAGCTCTCCGCACGAATTGCAGGCGGACGAAGAAGGAGCACCGACAATGCCCGACACCTCAGCCGCCCCTCCGTCGGGAGCGGGCAGCGACACGAAGAGAAAAACGACAACGACGACGGCACGCGGCTCGTCGTCCACGGAGGCGGATGATATCGGTAGGGTGACGGTACTCGACGTGCTGCGAGTGCTGGGTGGCCTGGTGCTACTGAGCTTCGCGCTCAGCTGGTTCGTCACGGGCGAATCAGTGCTGTGGGGATGGCGGCCGTGGTTCTCGAGGGTGGATGGGATCAAAGCGTGGATGGTGAGTCGTTTCTTTTTTCCTCCTCGGATTTGTCAAGGATTTTAGTGAGTGAGTGAGTGGAGGGTGCGGGAGTAAGGTGGGAGAGGTGTTCTGGGTGGGGGGGTTGGTTGGGGGGAGAACGGTCGGACCGGACTGGGTTGCTGGACAAAATGCTGATGCGCACAATTCAGAGAGGTCCCGTCCTCCTGACCGACGAGCAGCTGGCTGCGTACGATGGCTCGGACCCGTCAAAGCCGATTTACCTCGCGCTGAACGGCACCATTTATGATGTTAGCCCCGGGAGGCATTTGTACGGTCTCATCCTCCTTATATGTCGCAGCGGGGAGCTAACGCCTGCGAACCAAACAGCTACGGTCCTGGTGGCGGCTACCACTTCTTCGCCGGCCGCGACGCCGCACGCGCCTTCGTAACGGGCTGCTTCGACGAGGACTTGACGCCCGATCTGCGCGGCGTTGAAGAGATGTACATCCCCACAGACGAGCCCGAGGATGAAGAAGTCAATTCGAAACTTTCGCCTGCGGAAATCAAGAATCGGAATGCAAAGGAGCGGAGGGAGGCGAAGAAGAAGGTAGATAGTGTTATTGAGGGTTGGGCCAAGGTTTTCAGTGGTGAGACGGGGAAGGATTATTTGCCGGTTGGGAAGGTGGTGAGGGAGGAAGGGTGGCTGGAGAAATTGCCACGGAGGGAGTTGTGCAAGAAGGCGGCGGAGTTAAGGCCAAAGGGGAGGGTAAAGAAGAAGAAGGGCAAGAAGGAAGAGAAGAAGAAGAATTAGGTCGATAGCACGGAGGGTAATATGGGCGGAGCGAATGTTCTCGGGTATAACTACAGGTTCATGCGTCGTTCAGGTATTCATTCTTGGGCAACTATGCTGCGCTTTTCGCGAATTTCTACAATGTGAACGCAAGCGAACCTTGTGCGCGTTGACAGAACCTCTATTCCTCCACAGTACCCTCAGCGGAGGACCTAATCAGAAGCATAGAGAGACATCTGTGCACTTGGTCCTGTGCCGCCTTGATATTACCGACGAGGAGATTGACAAGGAAAACATGAGGTGGAGGTGATCGCATACAGGAAGGCTCTGGACACATCGTCTTGGCATGCCCTCAGAGGCCGCGCAGGGGGTGGCTATGACCCGTTCCAGGCCATACTGGACGATTAATCTGCAGTTCAGGTAGTCTTACGGACACAAATATACCCCCATTTTGATCACATCCATGTCCGGATGATTGCTTCAACTCCCCGTAGCCTACCGCCTAAGGGCGATTTCTTTGGCCCATACTGTGTAAGTGAGTTAGCCTCTACTACACTATATACGCTTCGCTAAGGATATTATGCCGGTGAATATATGAGCACGGCTGCAGATGGTATGCCGAAATCGTGTGTCCGGAGCGTTCCTGGGTCGCGTATGAGGATTGGCGGACAACACAGGGGTGAAAGAAACCGATTGCATACCGGTCAATTGTGTACACGGGTGACAGTGAGTTAGTGAATTATGATAAGTAGGTTTCTCATGCACAAAAATAAGGAATAATGGGAGGCGCATGCGGAGACCCTGTGACTTTCGACAGATGTGAGAGACTGTCGATTCGTTCTCTCCAAATCAATACACATTATTGTTGCTATATCACCTCTCAAGCTCGATACAGATACATCTCTCGCCATTGTCCTCAATTGCATCCATCTCCTGAAGGCCGAATTCACCTCCACGAGCATCTTCGTCTGCAAGCCCAAGAGCCTGAAACTGATCCTGATCACTGGCATGCAACTTCCCGGTGGAATCACCCAAATGGAAGAAGTCACCATCTTTGAAATTTTCCAGCTTCACCTCACCAGTCTTCTTCACCTTGATTTTGCGCATGCTGAAAACAAACACAAAATCATCTGCGTCTTCGAACTCCACGGCAGTATTATTGCCTCCTTTCGTCTCAAACTGCGGGCCAGTTGCGATTGGGACGCTCATGACCGTTGCATCGACGCCAGGACGCGCATCAAAGCTCCGTTCCTGCATGTAGGAGGTGAATCCCCTGGCCCCGGTAGCAATCTGGATTCCAGTGAAGATGTAAATCTTTTGCCGGAACTTGTTGACTATGACGTACTCCTGGACTCTCTCATTTTGCGCCTGTGCGTCGATGAAGGATTGAGACGGCATAAATGTGCAGGTGCGCATGTTGCGGACTTACCACAAGTGGCTGATGCTCCTCGCCCAGCCCACCCCCACGATGACATGGCAGAAAGACGCCCAGACACCGAGGCGTGCGCTTTTGGTCTGGGTGTTATCCAGCGTCCAGTTGTACGTGTTATGCATTGAGACGTCTGACGCGGGGACGAGCGGTGAGTTCAAGGGCTCGTCCGGGTAGTCTGGTGAGATGACGATGTTGCTGAGCACGATGGGTCCATCTGGAGGACAGTCACGGGAGAGGGTGGAATTCCCAGCGCGCTTGAGGCTTCTTCGGTGCCGTTATGAAGGAATGTTGGTACTGGGTTGACCTTGGAACTCTTGCTTTTCTTGCATCAGGCTGGGCTTGCTGTGTTGTTCCTCTTGGCTGCATGCACGCCGCAGGCCATCCTGCATGAGCTGCGCTATAGTTAAATACCGCAAGCGAATGGCTTATCCTATCTTGCGTTTATTATCCAAGGGATTGGGTCAGCCGCCTCTGAAGCAACCGGCACCTTTCAAGACTCATATTTTCAGAGGAAGACTTTCAGCGGCGCGACATTGCTCGGTTTTCGAACCCCGCTCCTTTAGCAGCACAAACATGACTTCAGCTACGGATGTTCAGTCAGAGCATAAACTCGGATTGAAACTTCAACACAATAGATGGCATTCACACCCAGACGACCGACGCAACCCTTCATGTATACAGATATGTTTTGCCTTGGCGAATGCTCATAGGCCCAATAATTCCACGCATCGTGGTAATATGGTGTAGCGTCTTCCTTGATTCAATAAAGAATGTTATCATTAAATATCGTATTACGACCGGTCTGGATGGCTTCTATTATACTCCCCGACAGCTGGTTTCCAAGCGTGATTGACGTCTAGCCCGAACTCCGAGGCCAACGTATTGATTATTTTCGTCACCGCTTCATCCCTAGGACACCATTGCTCCCTCCAATCACCTTCGTCTATGTGATAGCGATTGGCCTGGAATAGCAAAGTTACGTCAATATGGTTGAAAACCGAGTGGACTTTTTTCTTCTTGCAGGCAGTTTCCCACAGCGCTCTCCGCATACTACACAGCTCTTTCAAATGTCGCTCAATGCTTGTATCGAAGCAAAACAGTGGCTGTCGAGAGAATTGGATGATCAAAGCGGCTATTGCAGCAGCAATTGGTGTTGTTAAAGACGTGCCGCCCTCTCTGAAAACGCCAGTTGTATTTTTGGATGAAATTGGCCACGCCGCGAGGACATCTTCCCCAAGCGCTGTGAAGCGCGACTTGTCTCCTGTTTCTCTGGGGTTGAACTCTAGAGCTTCCCCGTTCGAACTTGCGCCATCGATCGCGATGACCTCGTCCACCCTGGCCGGGGAAGCCCTCTTCCGACCATCATTGGATGCGGCTGCGAACATTAGCACCTTTTGTTGCTTCACATGTTCCAGCGCTGTACGGAGCTCCGCGCTATTATCCTCTGCCCACCCAAATAATATGCTAATAATGTCTACTTTGCTCTTATCGACCGCATGGGGTAAAGCTGCCGCAACAAGCTCTAACATTATGGTGTTTCTTCCACCTCGGGAACCGCCGTGGACATGCGTATCCGCATATGAGCACACTTTCAGGAGGAGTTCAGCGCAGTGCGTGCCATGTCCATCTTCGTCTTCTCTCGGTGACAAACCATTTTCCAAATTCAAGCCGAATTTGATACGGGTTTCTCGCAAGTCGAATATCAGGCGGCTCAGTGTCGCGGGGGAAGCAGGCTATCCCAGTGTCGAAGACTGCGATTCGAACTCGCTTCTTGTTTATACCCTCAGCACCACCACGGTATCTGTCAAGAAGCTTATGAGTTTTGTTTTCAAGTTCGATGAAGAACTTGTCACTGGGATAACCACTTCAGGCACTTCCTTTTGGTTGATTGAAGAGCCGTCACATTGAACTTCCTTAATTGGTGCTACACCAGCTTCCGTAAAATCAACACCTTTCTCTTCTGTCATTGCGTGGTCTCGGCAATTGGTTTTAATGTTACCTTGCTTGGTGGCATATAGCTTGAGTTTCTGAATGTAGATTTTTGCATCCTCCAAAGCTCCGATCAGACTCGTTCATTTCATTGTGTCCGCGTCCATCGTTTCCCAGAATCCTTATATCATCTTGGAAAAACCATTGAGCCTGCTGATGACGATGGAACGTCTTCAGCGCCATACCCGTGTTTTGCCGGCAATCGATGAGCACGTCATTTTCTTTTCCGAGAGCTTCGACGAGCTCACCATCGTCTTTAAGGGTCTTGGTGCCAATTTCTGCAGCGTCCTCAAAGTCCAAATCGCCACATTTTCCCAAAAGCTCAATGAACAGCTCATGGCGGATCTCAGCAGTCCGTTGCTAGTCCAACGGATAACGACGTTCGAGAAAACTTAGCACGGCACGTAGATGTTGGATAGCCTTTGTCGTATCTCCTGTTTTCGAGTAGTCGCGAGCCAGGCGCTCCCGAATGTTCAGGAAGAAATCATCTTCGAACACTTCATCTGCCCTTTTGAGGCTCAACCGCCACCACAAACTTTTTTCTTCATATGTTACGGCTTGACTGAGATGCACGGCGTCGCGAAGGCTCTGGGCAAAGTAATGGCGAGAGTCTAGGGTCTTCGGATCCGTCACGCCGCATAAAATTTCCACCCCTGGCACCAACCCCCCGGGGTGATGCGCGGCTGACAAGCGCGGCCCTATATCTTAGTCCGTCATAGAGCGTAAAGGCGAGGGAAGGAGGGTGGGACGTCTTTCGCACACGGATAACATGTCGATTGTTTGGAATCTTCGGGAAGACCTCTGCGGATGCGCGCGTCCCCGGTCATGAATATATGGGAGACCACCGCCCGACCGGTAAACAGGGCTGCGTCGGCGGGGCAGTGTACAAGGCAGAAGCCCAACACATGCCTTCTGAAAAGCATCCTTGTTCGGACCGGACCGGACGAGTTAGCGCTTATGCAGCCAGGAGGAACGACGGCCACAACGTGTACGTCAATCTGCAAGCGATATGCAATCTCTTCTTACGCAGCGCCGTGCATATACAAAAAGAGGGGAAATAGCCTAGACCCGTGAAAAGAGCCTTCTCAATCAGATCGGATGCTGACAATACCGATGATGATATTGCTGTTATTGTTGTCGTTGTTGTTGTCGTCATGTTTGGACATTGCACCATGGTCACGGAAAGAGACCTCGCAGGGCTCTTCTAGCTCTGATGAGTGATTTTTTTCTCCGAAGGTCTTATGCCGGCCATAGCAACTGCCTCGTGCCAATCAAGGTTGCGTACCACAGCCTTACCCACATACGCAGCGTTGCGCGGCATTTTTGCAATCGAAGAAAACAATGCATCACACACCACAACGCACAGCACTCCAACGATTCCGAGCCTCGCGCCGGTGGTGACGACTGTGGCAGGGGTCGAAGTGGAAGAGGAGCCACCAGGATTGCCAAACCAGCAGGAGGCTGGAATCATTATCGGCTCGTTGCTACTCCTCCTCTCTCTTGGAGTGTTCTTTCCACTGTTGCTATATCAGGCATCGCTATAAGCCGATTTTGTCCCGTGACGGATCCGAGCCTATAGAGCCATCCCCAAACATCTCCCAAACTGGTGAAGGCGTTTGGTCTGTCTTACTGCCCACTGGCGGTGTTCACGCCGAACGGGAGCGAACAGTAGATGGCGAAGCTGCCACAGACGAAGCGGCAAGGCGACAAAGTGCCACGGAGCAAGAAGCTGTGGGGGACTCTATGGAAATGCGGGACGAATCCGCTGGACAGCTAAGGCCCTGGAGACATGAAGACGCCACAGAACAAGCAGAAGTTACAGGACAGCCAGGAGGCATAGGGCATCCGCTGACCATGGAACACCCAGAAGCCATGGCACATCAAGGAGCCACGGGATACCCGGAAGCTACCAATGAGCAAATGAGTACAAGGACGGAAGCTGTAGAGCAGCAAGAGCCAGTCTCTGTGCCGCAGCAAGCCGCGGATCTTGGAGAAGTTACCGCTGGAGGAGCTGCAGCGGATGCTGCTGGAGCAAACGCAATACACCAAGAAGCCGCAGAGCAAGAAAAACCCGTAAGGCATCAGGGAGCGGGTTTTCAGGGAGCAGCAGTGGAAGGAATTTCAAGGGCGCATGCGCAAACAGAACAAACTGCCGATCGCCAGATTTCCGGAGTGCAAACTCCGCGGAGAAGACGGCGCACCTATACGCATGGCGGTTCGCGAGTGACATTTGAACAGGCTCCTGGTCAGAACCCAGAACCCATCGCTAAAGGATACTATCAGCGCGAAAACGCCGAGGACGCCCATAGTCAGCGGGGTGCCATAGACTCACACTACAGCCCTGTACCTTCGCAGACGGGTTATCCGCCGTATCGAATGACAGCGGAACCAGTTACTTCAACCATGTATCCTCAATATACGGGCTACAATGCTACGTCCGACCACGTGGGAGCGAATCGCCCCGACCTGGAAGCTCCCGCACAAGCGAACGAGACGCGTTTGATAACGGGCCTCCAAGACGCACTACAGAGTGAAAATGCTACGGCCAACGATGTTATGTTAGTACATCAATGACTCTTTGAATTGCGTGATTGGTTCCTTGAAAGGGCTGCTTGGATTGAGAATCATCGAGCATGTAATTGGGAGGACCGGACACGTGAACTACAGCAATTGGTCCGGGATATTGAAGGGCTTCACGGCCGTTCCATGCGAACTGGAGCTGAAAACCAGAGGGTGCGCGCATTGGCGGGATTCCTTCACAGAGCTCTTAGGGCTTTGGTGGGGTCTGGACCGGCCAGGCCAGGACGGAGAGGAAGAGTTCGTTCGATGTGAAGGAGGTGGACGGCAAGGGCTTTGATTGAGAACTGCTGGGATGATGAACACGAGAGGGCCCTAGAAAGAAGTCATTGTGAAGCCATGATAGCTCGAGGACAATGATAGCCTAATACGCGTCTTGAAATACGGTCCGACCGCCGAAGAAGTCAAATTGGCTGACATAGAGGCCCTCAGCATCGTTGCTATTTCTTAGGGACTTTGTGATCGGACGTTCGCTGCAAACACTCGGAGAGGGGTTTCGAGGCGTTAATGTCTTCGATTCTTGTCCGGTATCTCTGCATGAGACAAGCGAGACCAGGTCAAGTCATGTAACCCTGGAGAAAGGGAGACAGCTCGAGCGAAGGGCGGAAACTTGTGGTTTGACGGCGCCAAGGAGCATCTGACGTGCATCGACGATTGCTGATGAAATCGGCCAAAGGGGAGCTGACTGCCGCCCAACAGCCCGCGCAGGTGGCTGGAACATGTAGCCGGGGCAAGCTGATAGGCGGCGTCTCAAAAAGCTTGCTCGGCAAGCTGCAGCAGGGTAGGAGCACGGAAACGTCGCGTGGGACGAGCTGGCGGAGCAGGACGCGAGTTCGACCGGAACCAATCGCTTCGTCAGAGGCAGAACCTACGTGAGTGGATGCGCATGCTCGCGGATGCGTGAAGCAAAACCCTCGTGGCGGAAACTTCTCGGCTCTACTCTCTCAACTCCGACTCCTGCGGTCTGGCCCGCCCCTCCATCCGGAGCGGTCTGTAGAATTCTGAGAGACATGTCGTCCGGAGACGGCCGAGAGGGGTAGCTCAGACAAGTGCGTCACTCGCGTCGGAATGTGGAAAGGGGTGCGGTAGCCAATATCCAGCGCTTCCGTGCGCCGCTTGTTTGAGCGTGTTCCGTCTACCTTTCCGGCGCATATCCACTGGGTTAACAACTGGGCATACGGGGATTTATGCGAATGAGTAATACTGCCCGTGTAAGCCCGGAGATGCCAGCTCATATGCGTGCTCTCTGACCCCTCGCTTTACGATCCATGTGGCATGATGCGGGAAATTCCTTTGGGAGGTCCTGTGACTAAAGCGAGAAAGGACCAAAAATAACTGCTCATAGCTACATGTATTTAGTATATTCAAACAAACTGACAACATACATACCTCCTGATCTGCTAAATCGTCAGCTGGAATCTGCAACCCCTCCACGCATGTTTTTCTTGAGGTGCACATGCACAGGTCGACAGCTGCAGTCTGGCGTCGCGGTGCAGGTCGCTTCTCAGAACCTTGCACGGCATTAGCATGTGTTTTATTGCAAGTGGGCAGAAGGTCTAAGGTCTGAACGATGCTTAAGCTTGAAGCGGGGATGCCAAAAGATTGGAGAAGATCTTCTGCCTCCTTATAGTTGGATTCCAAGAATAGCGTCCTTGACGTCAGTGGGGGCCAGGCTGAGGCTCAGACACTCTCCGCAGACGGAGTGACCACCTTCAGAGACCGAGCTGCATTGAAGAGTGGCAAGAAGAGTTATACCCCGTAAGACAACGCGCGACACAGGTCTCGGTAGCTGAATACGAGTCTTGGCTGCTAGCCTTACAACTGAACACGGCGGCATGAAGAAAGGAGACATATCGAAAAGGACTCGACGATGTTGTTGGCGCGCGGCTCTTCCCATGTGGCTCGTCGGCCGCGCCTGCATGCTAAGGCTTGCCTTTCATTGGCCTGTCACATCGCCATGCAGCACGCCTTGAGCAGCATTCAATAGTGTCGCCAGCTGCTTCCAGCAGCGTCGATCATCGAAGACGAGCGCGTTGCTCGAGGCAACCATCCCCGCAAAACATCGTGACCTCGTACCTAAGTGCATGGGAAATTGGGCTGGCGCGGCATTCTGATGACAAAAGACGTGGCGTGACGCAGAGAACAGAGTCATCGCTATAAGCTCAAGAGAATGTCTCCAGGATCACGACTACCAGACAATGTATTAAGGTTCGGGAGATAAGTCGATCGGTGGCGACAGCTACAGATGGCAACGGCCTTGTCGTGAAGTCGGGCCTACGGGATCAGAGTCGGGGAGCGCAGCAAGAGACAGGATGCAGCGGGCGACCCTTGCAGTAGACAAGAGAAGGGCCGTACCGAGTGGCTGCCGGTTAGGGAACATTGCTTGGGACTCAGGACTGCATCGCTGCATTGTGCACTCTCGCGTGGAGCGGCTCAATTCTCTGCTGCGACAGAAGCTTCGCTGCAGCAACCGACTGCAAGACCCTGCCGCAGCTGGCGGGGCAAGTGGGCATGTTTCCCTCTGGAGACGACGGGCACGACTCGGATGAGCAGCGAAGCCGATGCAGGAGATATAATTTACTTTTAAGCCGCGGGCATCGGAAACGGCGCTGCAAAGGGCCTGAGTCGCGCCGAGAAAAATAACTAGGGGGGAGAATCACTGCACGGCTGTCGACCTCGCTGCCCACGACAGCGCCGAGCTGTGTGGAGAGCGGTGGAGAACGAACGAATGACTCGGCGGGGCGTCAATTGAATCTCCGGACCCTGAGAGGCACAGCCTCACTTTGGGAGTGGGGGAGGACGCGGTTCTGCACCGAAGCCAGCGACGCGTTGGTGTTAAAGATGACGTACCCAGGCCGCCTTGTTATAGCAACAATGTTCATCCGGTCCCTCACGAGTCAAGATGCTCGCTGCGATCAGCAGCCGCCCTTCTGCTTGAAGCAGCCAGGCGGTTATGCGGTCTGCGTTGGATGGGGCCACGTGCAAGCATCCCACTGCGGACCTAATGGGCGGTCCATGTCAACATGCAGGCCGAAAGTATTGCTCTGAGGCGGCACGGCGCTCGACCATCCTCCCGCGCTTCAATCAGCGTCTGCAATCCGAGTGGCAACTTTGTGCAAGATTGAGTTGGGCTTTATAAAGACCGTCAGGCCACCGCTCCAGTAGGGATGCCTAGCATCGTCCACTGCACCCTAGACCTCCAACACTGTGTAGGGGTTCGCAGCGTCGCAGGCACAGTGCGGCGCGATGGGGGCTAGCGTCGGATCTGGAGAGGGGCACCAGTCAGAGACATCGAATCGGGAACGCACGATGGTCATGCGGAAGCGTTGGTTACAACACGGCGGCCACGGAGAAGGGTCCTGATCCGCGCCATGGGTAGTTCCCGCCATGTGAAAGATAAGCGGTGACCGGGACACGATCTGGCTCGTCTTCCGATAGAGCCTGACTCGGAACGGCGCAAGCGCAAGAAACGTTTCCCATGAAGGCAGGCATCGCGACTCAAGGTGGGCCGCTTCCGTCGATGCGCAGATGCAGCGCGCACGTTAGCAACGCCGGGCACGGGCTCGGGAACCCCAGGACATACAGCCCTTCCGAGTGTTGCTCAACACACTTTCGTGTGTTGACGAGGCGGCCGGGAGACCTGCGCCGCAGCATTCGCCATGCATTCCCGCATGTTGACTGCCCGTTTCTCCAGGGCTTCCGTAGGAGGGCGCCGCTGCAGGGACCTCTTCAGTGCAGTGTGACGATCGAGCGAAGGGAGAAAGTAAACAAAGGATGGTGAGCGCACAATGGCATTTACGCTCTTGCCAAGAAAGGTCGAATTGCAGGAGCCAATCCTTTGGCCACCTGGACAGGTGGACAGGGAGGGGCTCGGCGGGAAGTCTGCAGACTTTATTGCGTGTAATCGTGAGAGAAGTGTGGGTGCTGTCCTGCTATTTCATCAGCAGCTTAGGCTAAAGAATCGTCTCGCGGCGGGCGCCAAATGTAGATTGTAGCGCGGCTTCATCCTCGGCCGCACCCAAGACGATCTGGTGGCATTGCGATAATCTCAGATCCGCCGTCATCGTCAGCCAGAGGGTCGTTTCCCGTCGTTTCAGAATCATTCCGAGTCCCGCAGCTGATTCTCCCGATGTGCCCAGTGCCGTGTCGATAGCGGGCCGCCAAGGGCTGGCTCTTCTCGTGCATCTGCGAGGCGTCAAGGCTACTGCGGGACATCAGCACGTATCCCTGCGTTTCGGCACAGGGTGTAGTCGGCGGAGCTGCTCCTCCACTCAGGCCAGCCGGCCCGTCACACTCCAGCCGTGCGAACGGTTGACCGGCTGCAGTTGTCGACGGGGCCCGTTTTCGCGCGTTCGAGACGCTGTACCCGCGGCTGACGACCGATCCTGCGATGAGCATTACGTGTCGTGGCGGGCGAGAAGGCAGCCGAATGGTCGATGACGGGGATGTGGAGGTGGAGAAAAGGTTATGTAGGGCAGATCCACGGTGCTGGAGCGCGACGCCGCGGCACAAGGGCGGCCTACTCCCTTCACAAAACCCGGGTCAGCGGGCGGGCGGGCTCTGCCAGCTGCGTGTCATGTGCCTCCAGGACGGATCAGTGTTGACGAAGAAGCAGCTGGCCGGCGGAGGAGATTTCAGGACTTGAATGAAGACTCGTCCCCCCTGCCAGCACGACCCAGCGATTCGGAGGAGGGCCGGTCGATCGGTTTCACAGCAACTGCGAGTGCCCGTTCACGGACGGCGCAATTTGCTGCCGCAGGCAGAGAAGAGTGGTGGAACGGCGGGAATCGACCGCGCAGCCAAGGAACACCTTGCGTGTCTGGCTCTGTTTCTGCTTTCGGCTCCAGCCGGCACCTGTACGTAACGACGTGTCGAGCGCGCGCAGGGCCAGGCTCGCCGTTCTTCTGTCGCCTTCGCTGCTGAAGACACTCTGCATTCTGTGCTGCGCAGCGCTCCTCAGGCCGCTCGCCAGACTCTGCGTCGACGGAAGTGGCTGTCTTGCCACTGCACATGCGCTTCCAGCCTCTGCGCCCCACGTCTGGCGCTCCCCGTCGCGGGTGCTGGGCGTCCCGCACAGATGCCTCTTTGGGAATGTTACACATCCGCGTCGCCATGGACTCCCCGGCGCGCGTCCTGATTGGCGTTGTTGCGCCGGCATTTGGAGGGGGTATTCGCAGGCCTTGCGGGCGAAGGCAGGCTCTGTGGCTTAACCGGCCGGCATCCAGGAGACAGGTCGCTCCCAGCGTAGCAGCCTCACATGCCTCCAACACTGCTGCATTGAGCTGGCTGGGCCACGATGATGCAGTGAGCTTCCATCGACATAGGCTCGCAGGCCAGTGACGCAACGCCTCTCGCAAAAAAAGGGACCTCCGGTGGAGGATCACCCGGGCACTTTTCCCGCTCTGGCTGTCCGCTAATTATATCCTCGCGCACCCTCACTCTCGTGCGCAGTCCGCCCGCCGTCAGGCACAATAATTTATCTGGGGTCGTAGACCTGCCTGTGCGCGCGTTTCTATGGCCGCCGCTGGCTGAGGCTCTGGCAGGCGGAGATGAGGCGGAGGTACTCGCGCCCCTCTGAGATTGCGCATCTGCATCCACTGCGCGACTCGCGCGAATTGCGATGTGTTTGATCGCTGGCGGTCGACTGATACTGTGCCCATCGGAGTTGCGGCTCTGTCGTCTCCGCAAAATGCAGAGCTTCACTGGCAGGTCGGCTGGGCCACCATGCCGCTCGGCGGATGGAGCGGAGGTGCGTTGGTCCGTGGGCCGTTGCCTTCGACGAGTTTCACCGCACGATGGCGCTGCGCTGGCGAGGGTTGCTTCCAGAAGGCCGCTTGCCAGGCGCTTGACGCAGACAGGGCGCCCATGACGGTTCCACGCGCTTCCAGCATTCCATGCTGTCGCGGAAAGCTTGATCGGTTGCTGGCCCGTCGCCCGCGGCTGCCGCCCTGTCTTGCGGGAGAGTGAAGATAGGACGTTTGACGTGCGGGCAGGCGACCCTTTTTCGCAACTCGTATTGGCGGGTACGCGCCCCACCGCGTGCGGGCAGGCGAGGAAGGCTCGAGAGGCCCTCGTCACCGCTGTACGAAAGCTTAGCGCGAGCGAGTACGGCGCAGGCAGCGGGCGAGGACGGTGACGGCGATGGCGACGAGACAAGACGGTGAGCAGCTGGACGCAGGCGCGGAGGCGTTCGCTGGCAGCGTGCAGCTGCTGTACCGCGGGCTGCACAGGAGTTGCGCGAGCGGAGCGGAGCCAGCCAGCACCGGCAGGCATCTGGGGGGCAGTGAAAGTGCGGCAGCAGGGGGCGGCGGGCCTCTGCGCACGCCAGAGCCAGAGCACCAGTAGAGCCGTGGCACGACGACAGCGTTCCTGACGTCGACGCGAGACAGCCGCCGCGCTGTCGTTGGTGGTTGCAGTGGTGGCCGTCGCAGGGCGCAGGCGCTGGAGGAGCAGAAGCAGCAGCAGCAGCAGCAGCAGCAGAGGCGCGGGCGGTGGTGCTGGCGGTGCTGGCGCTGGGGCGGGTGCTGATGAGATGATGCTGCTGCGCTTAGTGCCTGTGCCTGGGGTGGGCGTCGAGAAGACAGTGCGTGCTGCTGTTGCCCTCACCGCGAATGGACGGCCAGCCGGGCGCTCGAATTGCGCTAGTCGGCCTCTCACCCCTTCTACCTAACCACGGCCGCCTCCTCACCCAAACCCACCCGCCGCCGTCCACCACGCACCGCCCTACGCCGTTCCCCCGTCTTGGATTGTCGTTGTGTTTTCTCTTACTGAGCTGCCCACGGTTCGTGCTGTTTGCCTGCCCGAGTTCCCGCCTGTCGCCTCGTCCAATGCAGGCCTGACAAGCCATCGCTGCCTCTTCGGGGGTGCTACGCTTCGCTCTCGTTGACCGAACACTCCAATCCGCCCGCCCAAGCACGGCCGGCCGCTTTGCTTTCTGTATCTGTTTTAATAGAACTTGCTCGTACCTTTCCTTGCTGCCATTGGAGTAATCCCCACCCGACGGTGCTCGTTGCGTTCTAGCGAAAGGGGTACGTAAACTTCACTTCCATCGCTGGCCTACACTCGCTCGCTCTCCTGCACCGCGCCCACCCTGCCCGCCTCACGCCAGCACTCCCCCACGGCCTCGCCCCCTCCCTCGACCGCTCTGTCGCGTGCGCTACTGACACTGAGCCCGCCCGCGACAGTCCGCTGCGCAGTCGATCCTTGGCCTGCCGACCGTCCTTCCCAGGCACCGTGCCAGGAAGACTAGAGTACGCCCTGCAGCCTCCACGCCCGACCTCCACGCTCAGATGGCTGAGGTACTCGCGCCCATAACTCAGCCGAACTCCTCTATCACTATGCTCCACTCCTCGTCATCAGGCGACGCGCAGTCACACCATCAGTCGTCGTCGTCCCGATCCTCTCAAATGCCTCGCACTCAGTACTACAACACCACCGGCGGCGGAATAGGATACAGAGGTTCCTCTGCCACCCCCGTTCAGACATATGCCTTCCAGCAGACGCCGCAGCTGCGCCAGGAGAATCGCTCCACCTCGGCACCTGTGAACCCCTACTCCCAGGCCCAGGCGTTCCAACCCACCCTTGCACCAACCAAGCAGGGCCACGCCACTCATCCCTCCTCCTCCTCGGGCTCGACCGCCTCCTCGTCTTCTTCCAACCAGTCTTCGACTCGCCAGCGATCCGGTTCGAAAGACGACTCCGCCCTATCGCACCAGCGGACCAAGTCGGCCGACGACTTGCGCAGACCCAACGCGAGCATGGAATCATCACGGCAATTGTCTGCAATTAACCTGTCTACATCGGTGCCCGACCTCACACTCACTTCATTCGATACGCCTGCGAAGGCATCCCCCGACCGTTACCGTCGCTCTCGCAATGTTTCTGGCCCTGCTAGCCCGCCGCTGCCTCAGGAGTCCAAGTCGGCTGCTCCGTCAGGCTCTGGCATGGCAGGCGTAGCCCACCTGTACAAGAGCAGCACTCCCAATCCCCGCCCCGGCCATAATAGAACTTCTAGCATGGATGATAGCGCGCTTCCGCGGTCCAACTCAGAGCAAGCAAAGAGGTACAGGAGGAGAAGTCTCGGTGGTTTCGAGGGCATCTCAACCCAGCAGGGGGCACCATCTTGGACCCCTCCCCAGCAGCAAGCTAAGCTGGGTTCCCACAAGAATAATAGCGGCGAAAGCATCTCATCGGCGAGCAACTCAACACGGCCGTCATCGGTAAGTGGTGTTCCCGTCTGAACTCATTTTTGATGACAATTTATCCCTTCCTTGGCTAACATTTTTCAGTCCAAGCGCGATAACGCACAAAACGCCCCTCGACCTTCTTCACCCAAGGTGGGGCAGGAGTCCCGCTCGCCTAATGTGCCCGCCCGCGGATCTTCTACAGATGCCACCAAGCGGATGGCAAATCCTTCTCCCCTCTCAAAAGCCACCTCGGACGCCGAAGCCCCTGGAAGCTCTGGCAAGGCATCGGCGGCCGATGCTATCGCTGGTGCGAAGAGCCCTGCGGCTCAACATCTCACGGCCTTGAATGACAAGGAAAAGGGCGTGAAGTCGCGGTTGAGACGAGCTTTCTCCTTCGGTAGTGCAGCTGAGCTCAGAAAAGCCTCCGCTGAGAACGCCTCTTCGGCACGGATGAACCAGCAGAGGGGTCAACAAGACGAAATTGATCCCGAAGATGCGGCTATCGCTGCGAAGCAGGAGGCTGCTGGTATCGGGAACAGCATCTACTCTGGCCAGGGAGGAGTTTTCTCCGGTTCCACGGATAACTTGTCAATTTCGTCCACCGCATCATCAGCCTCGATAATGCTTCGCAAGATGGGCAAGGGTATGAAAAAGGGTGGTCGCTCGCTCAAGGGACTATTCAGACCAAAATCTGTCATTGGCGTCCCTGCTGCTGATTCTGCTGTGGCACCCACCGTTGGCCAGGTGTCAATGGTCACTGTGGAAGCGGAGAGAGAAAAGGTGAATGTCAATGCAAGCCCGATGGAACAAGTGGGTGGCGGTACTGGCTTCCCTAAGCTTGAACGCAATTCTCTCGATGTTTCTTCCGCATCTGAGAGGCCAGCATCAGTTAATGGCACTGGCGCTGGCGTGGATGGGTCTTCGCGGAAGAGTATCATGGGTGGTGAGAGGGAGCGTGCTGAGGTCCTGGCTGCCGTCAGGAAAGGAATCCTGAAGAGTAGGTAATTCAGCATCCTTGATCGAAGATCTTTCGCTAACAATCTCAGGGACTGGTACCGATAGCCCTTCACCTCAGGTCCGTCCAGCCGATGGAGCTCCAGGCTTCACGCATAACCACGACACTCCCAACTCCAGTGCACCAAGCACACCTGGTGACGACAACAGAGCCTTGGGAGGCGATGATTACTTTGTCGGCGCCTCGCGCCTAGCCGCCGGGAGCTCCAGAAGCCTGCCCAGCACGCCGCATGGTGGGCCGCGCAATATCAGTTTCAGCCCTCGCATCCAATTTCACGACGCTTGGTCCAGTTCTGAGTATGACCGACGCGGAGATATCGCAACTTGCAATCGTCTCACCCCCATGCTGGCTCAACAGATCAAGGAGGAGCTCAATACTTTCAAAATGGTAGGATATTCTGTCAATGCATCAGTTTGGGCAACATGCTAACAAGCACAAAGGAAATGGAAGTTCACGAGCTGTCGAAGCCTCACACACATTTCTTCTAATGACCGCATCTCCACACCGGAACTCGGGCGTCTTTGGCGAAAATAACAACCACTTTCTTTGTCTGGGGGAACTTTTAAAGCTGCATTTACGAGTGGCAATCTCCTTTTCCGTGTTTTTCTGGGTACGATGAAAGTTCTCTCCTTTTTCCTGCGTCTGCTTTGTGTCACTGGGTCTGTTTTGCAAGCGAGGGTCTCTTTTCACTTTCTCATTTCTCAGTGCGTCTCTCCACAACAGCTCTCTAGCAATTCTTTGTGCGTGTACGTTGGTGCAATCGAAGGGAGCGCGATACATCGATGGGCTGCAGAAAGACAGGAAAAAGTTTGAGCGAGGGACAGTTTAGATAGACATCCTGGGCAATGTCTTCTTCTTTCCTCCTCCGGTCTCTCTTTCTCCCACATGCCTCTCCTTTGAAGAGTCTCCCGCCATTTTCCTCAGAGCATTCTCTATTTTTCTGTCACAAGTGTTGGCGCGGGTTTTGAAAGTCCTCTTCCAGTAGCGTGCGGTTTACTCTTCATTTTTCCCTTTCTGTGTCCATTTTTTCATTGGCTTTTCTTCGCTTTGAGGTATCGCGCGTCAAAAGCGGATTGTCAGCAATCACCCAACAAACTGTGCCACTTCCTACTATTTCGTGACGATATTTAATGAGACAAGGCTTGTGCTCCAAGGGCGTTTATTTCTTGTGACATGCTTGGCAAGCAGGGAGTCGTTTCTGCGTATGCACGTCGGAGCTCAAGGGTAGGGCAATATAGAATCGCGCCGCTTGAAGCGGCTCAACGACGACCCAAGAAGATAGATGTAGCAGTTTTAGGTAAATCAGCATAGGTGTCAATCGCTCATCATTTTGGCCTTCCGGCAACGAATCGAATCAGCCCTCGTGGCAGGCTAGCCGCAGGTGTCATCTCAATTCATATGCGCAAAGCAGCAAGGAGATCTCTGCCTCTTTTTTTTTTTTTATTGTGCTGCATTCGCTTGTTGGACGAATATTTGTTTTTCAGGTCTCACAAGTTTCAGCATCCGCATCTCGCATGCTTCACTGACAAGATAATGGGTAGTAGACGTGCAGAGTGCATATACGCTACGTATAATACACATGAAGCACAAGCAAAGAGAAAGAAATGGGTACGAGCGACCCCAGTCACTCGGGGAAGGCTAAGCCAAATTGACAGCAGATGTTATATCCGGGCTCCACGACCACACATATCTCCACTCCCTCCTCTCCCCTCGAAAAAGGCCGGCAAAGCCGATGATCGGAGCGTCCGCTTTCCCTTGCCCGCCCTTAAACGCTTCCTCTATTTCCCTTCGTATTCATCTCCTGTAGCATCGCAGAATGAAACCCCTCCCCCCCCCCCCACACACACACACACACACCAAAAAAAAAGAGAGAGAGAGAGAACGAGCGCCGAGGGACCGAGCAACCATAGTTGGTTAGCCTAGCAATGAACATCATGGGCCATCCTAATGCGATATTCGAGCAGCTGCGCGATAACCGTGTAGCAAATCAATATCGCATGGACATGTGGGGAAGATTGGGCTTGGTTCTTCATTTTGGGTTTCATTAGGTCGAGCGCACCGTTATCATAAGGGGCAGGAGGAAGGCTGAGGTGTTAGAGCAGAGTTGGAAGTGGAGGGGGGCGGCCAGGGGTGCGAGGGCGGTGGTGCCAAAGCGTTCTCAGCGATCCCCCAGGGAGGTGTGCGTCTGTACGAGATAGTGCGTGAGTGACTCTTCGACGCGCCCCCATGCCACCACACATATAATCAGCCAGCCAGTCAGCCAGCCAGCCAGCGACGCACCACGGCTGCCGCCGCTGTTTCCCGGGCGGCTTCGCTGGGCGGATTTTTGGGGATGCTTTCTGGTTGGATGGCGTGTTTTTAGGCGCGCGATGCATGGGCGCATGGGCGGTGGCAGTGGTGGTGGTGTGGATGGAGAGAACACGATGATGGGACGGGCGGCATAAGGCATGAGAGCCAGACAGGGACAGCTCTCGCTCGCAGGCGACGAACGCTTGGCGCATGGCGCAGTTGTTGTGGTAGCACCGGTCACAGCGTCCATCGTACCGCATGATATGTCAAGCAGCTGATCGGTGGCCGTCTTGTTTATTTTCCTCACAGTTGAACAAGTTGCTGCTAAGTCGCACATACTTCTCTGCGATGGATGAAAGGGCTCCAACGGCGGTCGCGACCAGCGCTTCGTCGCCGTCGCTGGTGTACCAGCTTGCCCATCCCTATGCGCACAGGGTGCGAGGGGCTAATGAGAGCGATGGATGCGCAATGCAGTGTGGCCAAATGCACGCTGTGCTGATGGTCGCCGCATCACATGCCGCTGCAGCAGCGGCGGCGGCGACAGCGGAGGCGGCTCAGGTCTATCTATCTCAGCCCCAGGGTCATGGGGCGTAAATGTGCGGCGATAAGGGCTGCCAGGGAGACGGACGGGCACATTGGAGAGCTGCGCGAGCCTTGTGGACGCGCGATCCCGTACATCCTTGATGTCATTGCAGGTGCGCAGTTGGACTTTCACGGCTTGCTGTAGGCAGCTTCCGGGGAAGGCTCTGCATGGCGGCGTCTGAAGGCGCGATTGGGGATGGCTGCTGCGCGAGGTGGGCACCAAACGAGACTGCGAATTTTTCACGAAGCATGTCAGACAAGCGGCGGCTCGGTGGGCGCCGCATTGGCGCGTCAAAGATGGGCAATGGCTGGGCGCTGAGGAGAGGGCAATCTTGCGGTTGCGATCGACTCGACGAAGCAGGTGACGGGGAAGGGCGGACTGGCGGGCGGGCAGGCTTCTCTCGCTTGCGCAGCGCTTATGTCAGCCACAATGAATTTCGACAAGCGACTTTAGCACCACCCGCGCTGCCGCTCTGAACCTGACCCTCGACAACCTCCGACTTTCGACATCAATCAAAATGGTACGCCGCGCCCACCACGCCCTCGAATCCATCTCTCCGCCATGCTGACCTCTCTCCGCACAGGCTCCCGCTGCTACTGGAGGCAAGAAGCAGAAGAAGAAGTGGTCTAAGGGCAAGGGTACGTGATCTACCGCCGTCCGCACACTCCATCCCCCGCGACACCACGAAATCGCAAAGTCCATCGCGCAAGCACTTGGAACCGCCCCACGAGCACCGCCGCTTGTGCTCTGGAGCCTCCGCCCACCCCCCACGTTCCGCAATCTCGCCAAGCACGCACCCCGTCATACAGCCTTTGGAAGAGGGCGGAGTCGAGCGAAAAATCTGGAAGAGCCAGCGCTGACATGTTCTTTTCCGCACTGCAGTTAAGGACAAGGCCCAGCACGCCGTTGTCCTCGACAAGACCACCAACGACAAGCTCCAGAAGGATGTCCAGTCGTACCGCCTGATCACCGTTGCCACCCTCGTCGACAGGTTGAAGATCAACGGCTCGCTCGCCAGGAAGGCACTTGCCGATCTCGAGGAGAAGGGCCAGATCAAGAAGGTCGTTGGTCACAGCAAGCTCCAGGTCTACAGTGAGTAGTCCCTCCCTGTGTGCCCTTTTTTTCCCGCCACCCCGCCAGCACGTCGTCCGGTTCAGACGCTGGTGGGACAAAGTCGAAACCTCCGGAAAAGCTACAGAGCCATTTGCTGACTTGTCCGTTCTCTTTCCAGCCCGCGCTGTCGGTTCCGAGTAAATGCAGTGTCGGATGTGGATGAAAATGGCGGCGTGATGAACGGGTTTTCCTTTTGCGGTCCAAGAATCCAAAGCGGGTCTTTTCCATTATGAGGGCGTCTTACCTGTTTTCTGGGGGTTTCTATTACCAACCAATTCCACAACGAAAACTGGGGGACAAAAAACAACATTCGGACTACTTTTGATGAGATAGTTCGGGAACGAACGGACGAGAATACCAAAACGTGATGGGAATTCACGCTTGAGTTTGACAAAGGATTGTCCCCTTCACGTGGGCTCTTTTTGTTACTCTTTACGTTAGGCCGCAGTGTAAATGGGACCCGAGATTCTTCGCCGTCAAACAAATTGCTCAACGAGATGCCTGCGACGATCTTTATGCACATTTGGGGGCCTTATAGACTGCCGAGACCCTTCGTGAGACAGTTTGATTGGTGGTTCGTTACTCACTGCCGGGAGGTGTAACAATCTCGACCACAGTTACGGTCTCATGGATATGAGACACCTGAAACATCCAGAGCTCCTTTACAGGGCCTTGAACTAAGCTGTGAAGTTCAATACAACTACGATGCCCGCTCTTAATTCAGACGCTATATACGTCTTGTATGCAGGTGGGTTTTCAACGCCGCCTTCCTCGAATACAGCAGTGATAGTGGGCAAATCGCACTAGTGCTCATTGCAATCTTCAAGACGGAGTGGAGAAATGTATCCCCGCAGTCGGCACGATGTAGCCATGCTCGCTGCAAACATTTTTAGTGGTGAGAGCGACATCGCGAAGAGAAGCTGGTGGCGTTGATTTTCCTTTTCCGGTACGCGACACCACACGCTGTAGTCCTTGGCTGCCTATTCACGAAAGTCACCTTTGCTCTGTCGCTTCGAAGGTCTGCAAGATATATTTTCGTTTATGTGAAAAGACATTAAGAATGGTATAATTCTAGTGTGGCCATTGGCGATCCATGCTTTTAGCAATGATATACTTCCCAAGATTCTGTTCACCAGTCTGCTCATCTGTGGAAAAGCCTCCTGGCGCAGGCACCTCTCAGGTAAGTAACGCTTCGACTAAATATCTGGGCTGCGGTTGACTCAGGAACTAAGCTTGCATTAATAAGGTGTTTGAGTCGTCACATCGCTCTTTGACTGCCTCTGGCAACCGTTGGATCACATATCTGGAGCACAACCGAAGCTTTTTCTCATGCTAAAAAGACTCTGAACGTGCCTCAAGGCGCCTATTCCACGCATCAGAATACAATATGCATATCAAGTGCGTCATCATGTGGTGAATTTGAAGTGATTTAACCATCTAAGACTACCGTAAACTGGATGTTCCAGACCTATCCGTTCACATTCCAGTCCCTTCTGATATGTTTCAGAATGGTCTTTGCAGCATGATTTGCCGGGGTCCTGGTAACGTCTATCCTCAAAACATTCGGAGTTATAAGGCAACGTGAACAACTCGTCCTGCGGTCTCAATCTCCGGACAAGTTCCGCGGCTAGAATCTTGCTATTTCCGCCGATCTATCTTTCCTTGTTGCCCATCTGGCACTCGGGCTCATTTACACTGCAGTCTCAGTATACAAGGAGAAAGAGCCCCCGTACCCTCGTGCAGCCGCTTCGTGTTTCCGCACGACGCTTTGTCAGTTTGTCCAAGCTAGGAAGAGCGCCGACCCATGCAAGCGATCCTCCTGCCGCTGTAGTGCTGTCCGCTGACGATAATGTCTCCATTATGCTCGCGGGGGAGTGTGTGCTCCCGGTTTTGGATCGATTCGGAGCCAAAGGATGCTGGTTTGCTGCCTACTTTTTTTTTCGGAAACGTGCGGGGAAGAGGAATACTATGTTCAAGATTTCTATGCTTCATGTTGGTGAGTCATAACGTATTCCACCCATCTGAGTCTCGGACTCTGAGGTGCATTGGTCAGTAGAAATAGCAAACACTATCCGGAAATACATTGTAAAACTGGAAGCAGTCGTCTGGACGTAGATATCACAGGGGTTCGACATTTATGTCTGGATCTAACTGTAAATGACAACGAATTGGTTTGCTGCTGCTAGGGTAATCATAGCAATCCCAACTATTCTGTGCGGTAGGAGTAGTGAATACATCCAGTCTATTCTCTCTATCACGGGACTCAAAGACTCCGTTTTTCCGCGCTTACCCGCTATTTCCCCCCGTGGCAGCTATGTTCTGCTTCTCAGCGAGAACTCCAAAGGCCTGTATAAAAGAAGTAGCACATAGGTCCGAGATTTTACAATCCGGCGATATCCCAAGCATCGCGGAATAGAAGCCCACCATCTTCCTCCATCCGCTGCACACACATACTTTTCATCGAGCGGCCGACGCCACGGCCATCAGCGCGCTCAATCTGCGCGAAGCACGAATGTGCGAACTGCTAAAAGCGCATCTGCGTCCGAACATGGCCACATACCACGGAGTGCGTCGTCAGCTTCTGCCCTTCCTCCCCCTCCCCCTTCCCCCACTTCTCCTCCAAACAAGAAGAACAAAAAGAAGAAGAAGAAGGAGAGGAGGAGGAGGAGGAGGAGGAGGAGGAGGAGGAGGAAAGGATAATAACAGCCTTTCTGCTCCCCGCCGGTATGCCATGACGCTAGCGCACCGCGGGCAATCCAAACGACCCCCGAGGCGCTCGCTGTCGCCGCGAAGCAGCGCATCCTGGAACGTCTCGCGGACGGCTTGCGCCACCTGCACGTGTTGAGACTCACGCAAGACGACCTATATCCGTATAATATCTTGCTGGATATGAATGATGAGCCTGTCATTATCAGCTGCGGAATGTGCGGGGACCGGGGGAGCGAGCAGCTGCTCAAGGGGCCGGGTACGTGGGATCGTTGCAGGAGAGGCGAAGCCCCTGGGAAGAAAGGGGAGGGTTTGTTTTGTGTATGTGTGTGGTGGGGGAGGGGGGAGAGAATGCTGCGGGGTTACCTGTTAGACGGGTGGATGGGTGGATTCCGGTTAGAGATGAGAGGTTGGAGCAGCAGGACGACGACGGCACTTCCATGGATCGTCTGATGCAGGATACTAGTCAGGCCAGCGAGGAGATGGATGAGCTTCCCGCTCGAGATAGCGGAAAGCGCACGTCAGAAAAAAAAGGAGACAAAGAAGAACGGGCTCATCACATTCATATTTCTTTAGAATTTATTTTTTAAAACTATCTAACCTCATCCGCGTCAAAAAAAAAAATTCACGCATCATGGTATCTCGTGTGCCTCCAAGTCGAAAGGAGTTATGAAAAAGAAAAAGAATCGAAAGAGAAGCCAACAACGTCACCATGCCTGCCTACTCTGAGCTTCCTCAGCCAATTCAACATTTGTCCAGATCCCGAATTCCTCTACGGTCCTTTCAGCTGGCCCTATCTTCCTTTCTTTTAATACCTATAAACCACCTTCCTCTCCTCCACTGGACTCACATCTGGCGCATCCCCCAGGCCAGTCCCATACCCCCCACTCCTCTCCTCCGTCGGCGTGATACCCACACCACCATGCATCGAGCGATGCACGTCCGCACTCTCCTGGCGATGCAGATAGCTCGGCGTAGCCTGGAACTCTCCGCTCGGCCTCACGTTACTGCTGTTGCTATTCATAACGCCTGACGAGCCGTAATGCGCTGGCTCGAGCGGATGCTGGGGGTGAGAGGCAGCGTGTGAGTCCGAGAAAGGGTCGTCGGCAGCTTCCGGCGAGTCACGCGCAGCGAGGGACTGCTGAAGGCGGGGCGGGGGATTCGGTGGCGGGGCATATGTCTCCTGTGGCGCGTACATAGCGGCAGGAGGGGGAGTAGGCGTCGAGGTCGGAGCGGCTTCATCGAAGCCGTCAGCGGTGGGGACGTTCGAGGAGCTGTGATTGCGGCGGGCGGCCAGGTAGGCGCGCTGGTGCTTTGTCAGGGCGAGGGAGAGCTGCTCGTTGGTCTCGATGAGAGTGAGCATTGTCTCGTCATCGGCTTGCGTCGAGTCCTCGGTTGCGGCGTTGATGTAGTTCTGGATGCTGCGCTGCGCCTGCTGACACCGCTCGCCGAACTCCTTAACCAGCTCATTGTTGGCCAACTCTTCCGGCGGCGTGCTCTGGATGAGCTGGAGCAGCAATTTTGCGCTCGTCCGCGCCTCCTCGACGCGTGCCGCCAGCTCCGAGGGGGAAGGCAGGCCGCGCGAATGGCGTGAAGAGCCTCTGTTGCCGCTGAAGCCCTGGGCTGGAGTTGCGCCGTGGCCGGGGCTCCACGGAGGAGCGTTTAGCGCGCGGGGGCCGGCATTGGCGCCGCTGCCGTTGACGTGCTCCTTGCGCCACATGTGGAAGAGAGCGTTCAGGTTGGTGTCGTAGGCCTTGTCCCTCTCCAGCGAGAACAGCGTCTCCCGCAAGATCTGCTGGACGCTGGGATCCCTGCCATTACGAAGCAGTTCCTTGACCGTGCTGACGAATTTGGCGTCGATGTTGCGGGTGAATGTGGGACCGGGATTGTCAGTGAGGATGCGGATCAGCATGATTGAGTTGTATTGCACATGCGGCTTGGAGTAGTGGTCTTTGGAAAGGAAGCGGCGGATCTGGTAGGCACACGCTTCGGCGGCGGCGGGGGAGGACTCGGCGGCTGTCACGATCTCTGGAAGATATTGGATTTCCTCGGTCTATAGTCCGAATGCGGTCAGCGGAGGCCTGAGGGAAAGGGAGTTGGCAGCGGGGTGGGGAGTGTGCGAGGACCGTCCGGTCAAGGATTCGACTTACAGCGCTGTTGGGGCCGCCGGACTCGCAAAAGAGCCTCTGGATACCCAAGTCAGTACCTCAGTATTGACGAGATATAACATGGTGTAGCAAACATACAACACCGTTTGCAGCGCTGGCCTCTGGCGAATCCTGGCCATATGTCGGACCATTATCGTCGGACGAGCCTGTGCTCAGCGGTCAAGATATGCTCTCTCTTGAGGGGATTTCTGGGGTTTACTGGTGCCAGGACGCCTGCTGAGCAGGCCTTGGACTCTCTTCAGCACCATGGCGGTACTGGTCCCCGGGCGGTGTGGGAGCGGGAGCGGCGGCGGCGCGAGGTTATTGAAGCACTCAGGAAGAGCAGCTATTTGCGGCGACGAGGCGGGGATGTGCGGCAGATTGACGAGGGTTGCAAACGGGGAAGCGAGTCGTGGCGGCGGTGCAGGAAACAAGTGCAGTGCTTTGGGTTGCTCTGGGCGGCGGGCGAGAGGGTTGTGCGGGCGGTGATGCCGCGTCGGAGATTGCGGAGGATGCGGTCTATGGAGCGCGCGTGCTGCAGCCTGGTGTGGCTTCGAGGCAACACCACCACCAAGGGGACTGTGGAGGAGGATCGCTAAGGCTGCTGGCACACGGGATGAAATGCGAGCGTCCCCAGAGCCCTTTCATAGAGGAGCGGTCGCTGAGGCCAATCCCTCCCCCGCGCCCACCGCTCAGCACAGCCCCCCTCTGCGGCGCCGCTCTGGCGCTGTCGTTGACGCAACATGGATGGACGCGTGTACAGGAGCGTGCGGTGAGGCTTGGCCATTGCTTGGTCGCAAGGCCGCAGAGCCGTTGGAGAAGAAACTCTGGTGCCGGCCCACGCAAGCAGAACTGCGCGTCGTGCGCAACCTCGCCCGCGGCCTCTCCGCTATTCTTGGCATCAAACGCCAAGCATCCGCGGAGCTGTACGTCACCATCTGTGGCGCGTGTAACTCTGATATGCCTATCTTTGTAATCTGATGCCTATTTCGTGTCCTATCCTCCCTTCTGGCTTGGGAGCATAGCCCAGCTGCAAAGACTCACCCGGCCCAGCCCTTGTGTCCTTTGTTTGCTGTTCCATTCGTATATATCGTGCAATCCGCCTATTTCGTTCCGTATATAGCCGGGCCCGCCATTTTGTTCCTCTATTGATTTTGCCACCGTTTCTCACACTCGCAATGCCTCCTCCTATACAAAGTGAAATTTAGCGAAAGCAGGCGTCCCAACGCCATGCTGAAGTCTCGTTGATATGCAGCCGCTAAAGGAAAGAAAAAAAAATAACGAAAAGAAACGCGAAGTCTCTGAGGGATACAGCTAACAGAGTCTGTAAAAATGCACACAAAAGAAATCAAAAAGGACAAGAACAGCTTGCCGCGTAGATGGCTTCTGTTCAGATGCAATTAAACCGAGCTGCTTCTGCCGAAAGTAGTACAGAAGGAAAGAGCATCAGCCAGTATGGGCCGGTTCATCATATGACTGCCTCGCCCAGGTAGGAAAAGTCGTTCATCAGATCGTCCATGTTTTCCAGCTCCGAGTTCACGCGCAATTTGCTGTGGCGTTTGTTTTGCAGCGGTGGCGACTCGGACCGGACAATGGTGGCTTGGGTCGTGATTTTGGTGAGTGTTGCTTGGGAAGAGTACTGGTCTTCTGGCAGACTGTATCCTTGGAATCCACTGGCGCTAAACCATGAACTAGTCCGTGAGTGCGTCCTCGTGAGAAGCAGTCCCGGGCTAGTGGCTGAAGATGAATAGTGGAGGTAAGATTCTTCAAACCAATCCTCCTCGCCTTCCTGTTCAGACCAAAAACGGAAAGACTCGGCCCATGCCGATGATGCCGTCGTCGGACTACTGCAAGCAGACGAAAGTATAGCCGAATCCTCCAATTGTGGCAGGTCCGCCGTTGTGGTTGTTGTAGCTGAGTAGAGCGACTCCGCAGTGTCACCAGAGAATGAGTTGTCCCTCGCACCGACCTGAGTGTCAAGCGAAGAAAGGGTGAAAGAATCCAAGAAGCGGTCCGTGCTTCGGAAAGCTTCCACTAGTCCCTCGATAGATCCCGCAGGTTCCTCTGATCCATATTGGGGAGCTAGCGTTTGAGCGATTTCTTCAATGCTCGGGCCAAGAGTAAGCACGGGAGGCAACTTGAAGGAGTCCATAAACTCTTTCGTCTCGGAAACGCAACGGTGGAGAGGCTCGCCCATCAGATCCCGACCATCTTCTATATCAAGTTCTGGCTCCATATACGGTTCTTCGTCGACACGAGCCAAACCACCTACCCCGATGAAGCCTGGAGCTTCATTGTTAGCAGCGGTCTCATCGTGGTCAGGGGATTTTCCGGCGGTCCGGTGGTCATGTCCTTCCACGGACAACATGTCATCTAGAATCTCGGAGAAGACCAATTTGGTTGGGCTCTGCTCTGACATGGAGACATCATCCCAATCCCAAGGAGATTCCCCATCCAGTAGTGCGATCGTCGTATGCTCGATCCAGGCATCGACCGTGTGGTACGTATCCTTGTTCAAGAACCTGCCAGCTTCCGCCTTGGCAAGGCCATTGCGCTTCCGCAACAGGCAATCCCTATGTTGCCAACAGCCCAAGGTGGCGCCAGACTCCGATAGCACGTCCTCTGCAGCATCGGCTGGTTGGGCCTCTTCCCGCCTGTGCCCGCTCTGCTGTCTGTCTTGCTGTTGCGCTGGTCCCACCTGCAGAGACACGTTGTTCTGCGACCCACTGTTGTCCCTGCGTCCGCTTAGACCATAACCCACGGTGCCGGAATCACCACGTGAGAACCCTGGCCTCTTAAGTTGTCCAATCGAAGGATTTGGCTGAGCGACCGACGCGGGCCTGACATTGCGGAGGTTCTGGTGCCGGGTTCTCTGGGTGTCGGCTTGCCCCAAGCTTGGACTACCTGCAGTTACGGGCCTGGCATTGCCGTGGGAGCTCAGGGGTCGGCGCAGCAAACCGTGGCGGCTGTAGCTAGTTCTCGGACGAGAGTCGCTATGCATCAATACGGATGCCCAAATACTCTGGCCGGAACTGGAAGTAACAGAGGCCCAACACGAATCCTCGCAAGAGGGTGTGGCTGGAGAGGGGAAAAAGGGTGACGGCGGCGGTGAAACTGGTTTCCTGGAAAGAGCCTCAAATTTGTTGGGACGGGGAGTGCTAAAACGAGCCTTTGGATCCATGGTAAAAGCAGGAGTCAGGGCCGGTGCCGGCGGAAAGGAGAGGTCGAAGTCGTCCAACTTTTCCTCGTATGGCACCTCGAGAATGTTCACGCATTCGCCGAGATGGAGAGGACAGGATGTGGTGAAGGGCTGAGCCTCATCGTGGTATTCGTATACACCGTCCAGCATGTACTGCATCAAGGCCAATAAGCAGTGCTCCCCCATACTGAAAAGTCCGTCAGTGGGTGTGCGGACGGAAGTGCTTACGTGGTACCAATAAGTGCCTCCCATCTTCAGTCCTCCCTCCCTCTTCTCGGGGCCACACTGGGGATCTCCGTCGCAGATGATGTCCTTGAAGGTGAAGATACCATACCAGTGGCGCGGGCCCCTCTTTGGGTCCCGCTCCATGCGGTAGGAGTGGGTGAAGTTGTCCCATGATCCCAGCAGCTCAACTGACCGGACACCGGACGGAACATCGCTAGCGGGCGTGAGCAAGAGACATGGCCAAAAGGGGGAGATTTCAGCTTACATCCTGAAGGTGAAGAGCGTGGTGGAGATTGATTCCCCCATCTTTGCACTTGCAGCCTCTCCTGGGAAGGGGAGCGAAAGGCGGCAGCACAGCTCCTTCTAAGAAAAGCAGACGGTGAGGATTGATCGGAGGGGCGTTTGCGCCATTGATATTGAACGCCGAGTCAATCTGGATGGAACGAGCGCTTGAGGGGCTGACAAGGTCAATGCTGGTCATGCGTCTCAGCGCAGGTGGATCAGCCTAACGGCGTACCAGTGCACGGGTAACCGGAAGGCTATCGGAGTGGGAATTAGGGACTATTGGGCCAGCCAGGCAAGGCAAACCGGGGGGGACCTGAGCCTTGTATAGATAGAAATGGCGGGAGAGTAGCAGGCAAGTTTCGCGGCGGGAGAAAGCGTGCCGGATCAGGCTTGGACCAGAGAGTTGGAATGAGATGGCCGGCCAGCGTCTTGCGCGTGCTTGAGGACTGCGGGAGGTGGAGCCGCTAAGCAGTGCCAATGGCTCGAGGGCTAGTTTTCAGCTGGGCGGTGGGCAGAGCGCCCAGCAGGCTTTTCTGGCCGTCTGACCTCAGCGCTGGCGAGCAGCCGAAGGAGGCGCGCACAGGAGCGGGGAGATGGCGGAGGAGCCTGGGGCCCTGTTTGGGAGCAAGCAAATAGCGTTGCGTCAACAGGACAGGGAGACCAGTCCGACGGGCTTCAGCTGGGCGTGGCGGGCTCGGGGCCATGGTTGACAGGATGAGGCAGAGCGGGCCCAGATCCGCATCTTCTTGAAGCTGTGGCTGCTCATTTCCCCCCGCCCCACTGCCACCACCACCAAGCAGCGCGCCAGCGCCGACTTGCTGCTCGCCAGAGTCAGGGCCTCAGCTGCTGCGCCGGCAGGCCAATGGGGGAGTGCTCGGGGGCGGTGTTGCTGGCCCTGCGAGGGTCGTTTTACGTCGTCCAAGCCAAGCGCGTTTCATCGGGGCGCCGGAGTGTCGCGGGCGGGGCAGGCGAATGAGCGGGCAGAGATGGAGCACCCGGCAGCAGTGCAGAAGCCGGGCGAGATGCACGCCCCGAAGCCAGTTTGATCAGCACGTAGCGAGCGCCCGAGCCGAGCAGCCCGCCCTAAACGGCAGCAGCTCGCTCCAAAGCGGTGCAGGCCCCCGGTCGCGCCGAGCAGAAGCAGAGCTCGCAAAAGGCCCGGCACTCGCAACCCCGACGAGAAGCAGGCGCTGTGCGGAGCTGCGGTTCTTGCTCGCGCGAATGCCAGTGCATTCCCCGGATCATGGCGACGTCACCGGCAAAACCCTGGTCCAGCTCAAACTCGACAGGGCTGCCGCCGAGTCACAGCACTCACGGCCCCTGGCTCATCGTGGCCTGCGCCCTGAAACGGCGCGCCTTGCAAGAAATTGACGCTCCCGCCGCCTGCGCACGGAGCAGACAGAGAGAAAAAGAGGAGCATCATCATCATCATTTGCTAACCGTTTATACTTACGCGACCTCACGGCCTCGCGCAACCTTTGACTTGTCGATAGCTCTCGGAATCCGCCTCGGTAGCCGATCTATCCATCCACGAATGCAATGCCGCGCGAGAATGGCGTGTTCCCACGGGCGACGCGAGGCACAGCATCCCGCAGTATCACCACGACGACCACTTGTTGCTGCTTGGCTTTCCGACCCGCTGATCCTCCGCGAACCATCCATCGCGCCCTCCCACCATCGTTGGATCGGCCTTCTCGACGCGCAGCAAGAGCGAGGAAGCAAGGGTGAGCAGCAATCCGTCAGATGGACACACACGCTGTCCACGATGGCGGTCCATCTGCTCCACGCGAGTCGGCCTGCAGCATCGCGCATGCAAGGCCATTAGAGGGAGTGCCTGTGCCTGGGGTGCGCACACGACGAACAGCATCCCGTCCGCAAGGAGAAAGGCTGCTGTGCCTCGGCGCAGGGTACCTGCGTCTCGCCGGGGGTTCCCGCGAGGCGAGGAGCCCACTTTTAGACCACCTTCTTACCCGATCGAGCAAGGCGCAATACCGCCCTCACTGTAAGGCTAACCGAATCTTCCGCCCATGCGACCGTCGTATGCAGCACACCGCCAAACCTTGCTCTAGCGCCCACTGCTTATTATCGCAAATATGTCGCCCTTGGTTCAGTCGGTGCTACTCTCTAGCCAGGCCTTGACAATGACAATCTTTCCAGCTGCCACATCACTGTATCCAGCCAAGTTCATACCGTACGCATCTAGCATGCCTGCAGCGCATCTATCTAGAATGCGACCGGTGATGCTGTCTGATCATGTGCACGCTTCCCCATGCTGCCAAACTATTGATGGTCATGTCTGTCCTCTGGACATATGCTTCGCTGGATCCAATCCGTTCTCGACACTACGTGTGTCATACCACTACGCTGCTTTTCTGTTTTTGGCTCTTGCCAGAATCTTACTGACCCGACTCCTACTCGTTTAGGGATGCTGGTCATGGCTGACAGAGCTGAGAAGCTTGTCAACACATTCCCACGCGCTTCTCTGACAACCTATCTATGTAAAACAATGCAGAACAAGTGCTTGATTGTCTCCTCCCTCCGCCAACGCCAAATGTCTTTCCTCTTGCGTATCATCTTTGGTTGCGCTTCATGGAATCCCAATGTGCCATGTCCGAAGGAACAAGAGGGGCACGCCGAAATCGAAGGGCCCAACGTCCCTCCGGCCCTGGCGTCAAACTTTGAGAAGCGCAAGTTCAAACAAAGCTGGAGATGAACAGCAACGGATGGTCCAATCTGAATTCCATCAATAACACCATCAGATAAGCTTTCCTTCAAAGCTACCTCAACACCGCATCGCCGTGTCCCAAGCATCTTCCAACGCAGTGTTGAAATTGTCCCCATCCTAGCGCTGCGGATCAACGAGACAATTGGCTCCATTCCGAACGATCATCATCCTTTCTCCTCACCGTATCCCCGAACATCTTCCAACGCCGTATTGAAATTATCCCCATCGTAGGGCTGCTGCCTACCCGACCAATTGGCTCGGCAGCAGTCGATCATGATCCACTCGTATATAAGCAAATAAGAAATTTCGAACTACCACCTAATCCCTCCGTCCAGTCGAACAAAAAGGAAGATAAAATTAAAAAACGAATCCCACTGATTCCCACAAAACCCGCCGATCATCACAAAAGAGATTGACGTTCGCGAGAAATAATAGATCAGCCATAACAGATCGCAATCACTCTCCTCAGCCTCAGCAACCACTCACCATCATCGCTGCCTCACCATCGAACGTCGCAGCAAAATGAGCAGGAGATGCGATGACAAAGAAGATATTGCCTCCGTCGAACGTCGCGGTGGAATTACCTTTCATCAAACAGGAGCTGCGCAGCTAAACTCCAAAAAAAATAATAAACCTTTTTTTTTTTTAAAAAAAAAAGGGAAAGAAAGAGGCGAAACCTGCAAATTTCACCACCGCGGAGCCAATCAGAACACGGAAGATCATAGTCTCCGCCAGGTACTCATTTCGGGAAAATTTAAATGAGCTTCCGCCAAACGCCCAGCATACCTGCATTCAAAATTGGCCTTAGGAGTTGCTTCTCTTCCTACATGAAAATCTGTCGTGATAACGAGGATACGAGTGGCTCGTTCATAGCTGCGCTGTTTTCATCGTCGGGCATGTATTCAGCGCGTCAAGCGGAAGCTCCCGTAGCGGGGTTGAGGCAAACCACCTTGTATTTCCCATATCTCCAGTATAGCCCAGGCGATTAAGCAGCCAAATATTACCACCCGCTTACGAAGGACGCATCTGCTATTCAAATCATTTCATCGCCTCTCCACGCAACGCGACTCAGCATCCCAATTACGTGCACTCAGCCACCCCACGTGCACGACGAAAAGAACGCGAGCCGACCGAAAATGCCGCCAAACCCCAAACCGCGAGCGACATACACCACAGACACACACAAGCGAGACACAAAACAAAAAGAAACGGAAGCCGCATATCATGTGTACTACAGAGAAAACGAAACCTAACACCGCCCCCACCACCCCCCCTCCCAAAAAAAAAATTGGATATCGCAACATGAGAACCACGAACGAAACAAAAATAACGATCAAAACAATCATTACCACATGCGCCCTTCGACTTTATCACATGCTCCATCACTTACTTGCTCACCACTTTCCTCCAAATGTGTGCATGCATGCCTACCCATGATGTATGCCCTCCCACCAGATAGATACCGCTCCGCAATGCTTATAAAACAGGCAAAACAAAGCCACCAGAACCCCTTGCTCGCTAAGGACATTCAGCATTAAAAAGGCCAAAAAAAAGAAAAAGAAGAAAATCTATGTTTAAGTGATCCCATCCGAAAACACCACATGGAAATGGTACTGCCATCCTGTTGCTATGCAAAAGGAAACGGTCGGAAACGGCTATGCAAAATCGGAAGTGCCATGCCGGAGAAGTAAGACGAGGAAAAAAGGCTCTATCATGAAGAGAGGAAAAAAAAAGCCGATCGAACAAATCCGACTAGTCTGTGCCCGCATTATCACGCCGGTGTTTCGTGGTGAGAAAGAGAAAGGGCGACGGCAAGCCGTAACGACACAAGAACGCCAGTGGTCAGGGTGCTGCGTCAAAAAATCCCAGGAAGAGCGCACCCGCATGGATGAAGCAACAAACAAATTCATGCTGCGGTCCCTTACGCATAGTAGCCGCCGCGAAACGCATGAAACCCAGCGTCCAGGGTTTGAACAAACTCGGAAGCTACGAGGAGAAAGGTACCGGGCGGTGCTGCGCCGTACACTATCCATGCTGGGTCGCTTAGTACCGTAGCTTCCCGAGCAGGGAGAAGCAATAAGCGCATTCACGTTCCGACTTCATCTGTAGGGAAACTGTTAACACATCGAAGAGGTTCCTGAAACAACGACGGCAAAAAAGAGGGGGCAACTTACCTGAATCATATACACCCTCGCCTTCGTCCCCGCCACACCACCAATCGCAGGAATGCCTCCAACCTCCTCATTAGTGCCAACTGTGTCCTCCCACACGCTGACCGCAATACCCGTTCGAGCCACTCTCTCGAAGCAACTCTCGCCAAGGGTGACGTCAAGAAGGGTCTCGCCCCTCGTCTTCCCAAGAACAACGATGCGCTTCTCTGCCTCCGGGTTGCGTTGACCGGGGCTGCCCTGTCCTTGTCTGACATACGGATTGGCGCCTGGTGAAGAAGGTCGCGAGGGACGCATGATGGACAATCTTGCCGCACCCATGTCGCGCCATTTCTGCTGAGATTCGCGCGCATACAGTCTGATCTTCGTGTTCATGATGCCAAGAGGCATGCCTTGGGCATCATGAGTCGGGTCATCCGTAGTAGGGAGGCGTGGTGAGGTGCCGGGGCTTGTTTCAACTTCGCCGTTCAGCGAATCGGTACTGCGGCTGCGGCTGTCCTGGTTCGAGGAGTACATGCTGCCCCTCGCACTACTGAACAACTTGCCAGTGCCACTAAACCGTTTGAGAGCCGAGAAAGCGCTGCCGATAGTGTTGACGCTGCTTGTGGTCCCGGCTGACGTGCTAATGGCACGAGAGGTCTTGGCACGGTAGCTATTCCTGCGGCCGAGACTGCCCCACCAGCTGCTTCCTCCGGTCGTGCTTCCCTCTGTACGCTCGGCGTTACGACGGTCCATAGCAGCAGCCCAGGTATCTTCTCCATGCGGCCCGCGAGCATTTTGAAGGGCAATGTACGTGGGGTTGTTAATGCGAGCCTTATTGATCAGATTGTAGAGGGCCTCGCATTCTTCAGCAGAGCGCGAGCGGAACATAATATTGGCACTTGTACGGATCCTAGAATTCGGAGTCGGCGGCGAGCGGATGGATATGTCCAAAGCTGTTCCCCGGCGAAGAGGAACAAGTGGTGTAAGCTCGAAAGCGATAAGCGGCCTCTTATTCTGTTCCTCTTCGGGCGCAAAATTGTTCGAGTGCTCCGGGCCCATCTCAAATGCCTCGATCAAGCCGGGTGTGATGACTATGCTGCACTCGTCAGGATGGAGAACATCCCACATACCGTTCTCTGACCACGCAAAAATATTTGCAATTGTCTTGTTGGGCTTGGTGAAAGATTGCGGAACGGTCCTATAGGGGGCTTGAGAAGCAGATTGAGACGGGCTGAGGGTGGCAGTTCCAGGCTCATAAGATGATTGTGGTGGTGAAGGACGGGGAAATTGGCGCCTTGGATCCATTGGGGGAAGCGGTCCAAGGGGAGCAACATCGTCAGCTTCGAGGTCATCCTCCGAAGACTCTGAATAGGCGGAGCCGACGTCATCAGAGAAAGAGAGCTCACTGTCATCGCCGGAAGACTCTGTGCATGTCGACGGCTGATACTCGTGCTTCAACGGGGAAGAAGTACGTCTGTGTTGCCGGAAGCCTGGTGCTGGCGGGCTGAAATTGGCCGGAGGCGTTATCTTCAACGGGGGGGTATTGTTGACAGGGCTTGGTGTGCGGTGGGGAGGAGGTGGAGGAGGCACATCTTCCATCTCCGGCAGGGGCTCCTCATCCATGACTGGAGGCCTCTTCTGCAATTTTGCTGGTCTCGAAGACGGAGTATGGATGGGCAGCGACTCCGAGCGCATCTCTTTGTCGCGCATGTCTGCCCTTGTAGACGTCTCTGGCTGACTGGACTTGCGCAACCTGGGGATTGTCGGAAGATCAATTGAGGGTACAGAAGAGGTGCGCCGCTGGGTAGGGGGGCGCTTTGTAAGTGTGCGGTGAGGCAGCGGCGTATCCTCTTCATCCGAGTGATCGCTGAGATCTTCTGGCTCGGACGGGGGATACCAGACACTATAGCCTCCGGTGCCGCCCCTTTCCGTAGAAGAAGATGTATACGAGCTATAAGTCAGAGACGATGAGTTGGTTGCATATGAAGGCTCAGAGGTCAATGCTGGCCGTGACGTCTGCCGTTCTGGGGTAACTTGCTCTTGATCCAAGCTCGAATCCCTGGAACCCCTTGGCGAACGGGGGTCACCCCGCGAGTACCTCTTGGCCTTGGACCGCTTCAGTGTCGGAGTTGTCGGGCTGTCAGCCTTAGCCATCGCGTCAGTCCAAGTTGTTGACGAGGGCTGCAGGGGCGGTGGGCGCGTCTTGCGTGGGGTAAGTTCGTCCTGATCCGTAATGTCGGACGACAACACGTCAGAGCTCAGTGCTGAGCCAAGAGTGCCGACTTCGCTGCTCAGCACAGAACTTGCAGGCGTTTCTGGAGACATTGGTCGGGGCTGCTCCGGAGTCTCGCGGCCCCATTTTCTTGACGAGTCGCCTGCTCTTTCACCCATAGGAATCTCGATCTCCCGAGGGCTTGGTGTTCTGCTCTTGATTGGCGGTGTAGACCCGGTTCCAGCGGATAACAGAGAGGAGGACGCATGACTGCTTGTAGGTCTTGGTGCTGGCTTCTCGCGGAAGCTCAGCCCCCTCGAAACCTTGTCAGGGACAGGGACAAGCCCTAGCATCTGCACCCATTCAAAGCCCACCTCTTCGTCATTGGTTCTCAATGTGACTAGCTCCCGCCATTCCTGACCACCTGAGCTGAGTCCGCGAATCATAACGACAATCTCGCCCTTAAGATCTCCATTGCGGGCTGACACGCGGCTGAGCTGAATGGGGGGGAAGAACAGCCAGCGGCCTGTACTGTCCACTTCACATAGGAGAAGATCCCCACTATTTCCACGTCCAGGCGCGTCATCGCGGATCAACAGCTCGACTCTGCAATCGACCTCCTGACCACTCGAGTGCAGAAGCGTCATATCGAAATAATCTCTGGCGCGCACGCATCGTGTGGCATCGATGCTGACACCAGCTAGAGGAGCCAAGCTCCGCGGGTCTCTAGCTCGCGTCGGGTCTATGCTAGCAGCGGCTTCGTCCTCCAGGCGCGCTCGTTCTTCGTTTGATCGCTTGCGGGCTTGAGTGACCAGTTCTTGATATCTTGCGGCCATGTCGTTTGCTCGGTCGGATGGCTTGAGAATGTTGATTCCCTTGAAGGTCTTCGAGAGGTATTTGAGACGTACGAGCGGCCTTTTGAGGAGGAAGGCTACGTCGACTCTTTCGCCGTCACCATTGACTACATAGCCCTCTTCATTGCGTGGCATGCCTTCATCGATTGTTGACTCAGCATCTGCTTGATCCTCTTTCTTGTCAGGCTTATCTTCGTCACTTGCAGGTGCAAGGTTTACGACAACGTCTTGGAAGCCCAGCCTCCAAGACTTGACGTAATCACTGTAAACTCTCTGTGCACTTTGCGCCCACGACAACAGGGCCTCCGGGTCAGACTTGGGAATGCGTTTGTGCAGAGTCTTGAGACGCTCAAGAGCAACACCCATCTCGACAATCGGCTTCGTGATCTTGGTGCTTTCACCCGGAGCTCCTGTCTTGCTGAAGAGTCCAGCTGTAACAGCGGACTCGGATTTTGACAGCACGCAAGTAAGGAGGACCGGAATAACGCCATCGACCAATGTCCGCAGCTCGCGCATGTACTTGGACTCGTCAGACTGCAGCTCGCTCATGAGGTCTTCAATAGTCGCGGTGGCCAGTCTGCTCTTGTTCGTGCGTATGCTACGCGCAGACACAAGACTCTTGCTCTTCGAGTTGGTGCGCTCTGGCATGGACAGGACAGAGATGAGGTCTGCATGGGAAGCGAGACGCCGCCTTGTGCTATTCCTGCTCCGAGCAGTCATCCCAGTCATCCCCGTCATTATGGACATGGCATCTGCAGGTTTTCCAGAGTCGTCACCTGGTGGGTCATCTTTGATAGCGTCTTCCGGGGTAATGGTATTGTCAGACCCCTGGGAAACAGTCCTCGAGGGTTTTCGCTTGGAATCGAAGGTCTCCACAGATGCGATCGTCGATAGTTTCCTGCCCACTGTCGGGAACTCGCGTCGGGTGGAATTTCGAGGACGGGGCGTCATATCTGGAAAATCGGCCTTCGATGCATCAACGGAAGAGCTTGCAACCGACGAGACGGCTTCATCCTCTGGAATTGTTGCCGGCACTGGAGACGGACGACTCTTCGTTGGCGACTCAGAAGCTCGGCGCGCTGGCCTACGCTTGAGTGTAGACGCCGTAGAAGTAGACACGATCGTCGAGGATTCATCGTATTCCACTGTAATAAGGTTTTCTTCGTCATGCGAAGCAGTGATTGACGATCTCCTCCTATGCCTGTCGTCGGACAGGACCAATTCGTCTTGGCTGTCATAGGACCTTCGGCGGTGCTTCCGTCTCTTGCTGCTGCCATGGCGAGGTGATGGTGGTTCTTGTGGTTTCCCAGCATCCTTTTCGACACGTTTATCTTCAGAAAGCATCGTCGAACCTTCTGTACTTGACGATGAACGCCTCGAACTTCTCCGCCTTTCCTTGTCCTTGCCATCTTTCCCCTCAACAAACGGATCCGGCGTGCTGGACAGCCATGCCTCCACACGGCTGCCAAACACCTTCTCCGTCGAGGTTTCTGGATTCTCTGCTGTGGTCGGAGTGGCGGGCTGAGGAGTGACGGGAGCAGACTGCGTGACGACCGGCTTCTCACCAGGCTCAGGAGATAGGGTCCTGTGAGATTTTCGGCGGCTCCGTCTCCTCTCTGCCGGTCGGTCGTCCTCGGGTGGCAAGCTCGCAACATCGTCCCTGGAATCAGTAGGACGACGCCTCATCTTCCTTCTTCTTCGAAGTTCGTCTTCAGACCGAGCTCCGCGCGCTGGAGATTCGCTCGGACTCTCATCGCGCCACCTGTCGCCATCACCGTAGTGGCTCTTCGTCTTCCGGACAGACCTTTTCTTTGCAGGCGCATCCTCCAAAATCTCTCCACGGGCCAGCGCCTCATGCCTTCTGATGGCATCTTTCACACGATTGCCACTCGAGGGTGGTTCGTACGGCTTTTCCTTGGACATGAACCTATCCTCCCTCTGCGGTCTCCTGATTGGCTCTGGTGCTAGCTTCGGCGGCTCATCCTCCTCACTGCTCTTAGAAACAGTGGACTTCCGCCGCCTCCGCACAGCCGCAACCCTCGTCCCGTCGGGCGCGAAGACGGGCTTGGGCAGTATAGGTATCTTCGGCGGGCTCTTCTTGGGCTCCTCCTTCTCTTCCGGCTTTGGCACCGAAGGCGGCTTCTTGACGGCCGGACGAACCCAGCCGGTCGGCTTGCTATCCTTCGGCGGCGATCTGCTCTTGCGCCAGTGCCCGTCGCTGACGACGCGCTTCTTCGGGGTCACGGCGGCCTGCAGCTCCTGGTCCAGATCGTTGGCCTTCAGTTTCGGCGTCTGCTTCTTAATCGACGAGGGCGACTTGAGCGGCGGTGACTTCGCGGGCTCCTTCTCTTTCGCTGTCGCTGCTACCGCCTCCCCATTGCCCGCAGCCTCGGCCTTCTCTTCGCTCTCTCCAGCCTTGTCCGCATCCTTGGCTGGCGTGGTAGTGCCCTCCTTCTCAGACCCTGGCGTGGAGGGCGGTTCCACGACGGTGATGGCGCCGCCGCCTGCAGCCTGCCATTTCTCGATCTTGGCTTTTATTTTGGCATTGTCGATGGGACCCGGGCCCTTGCCTAGAATGAGCGGGGACTTGGCTGGCTTCTGCTTGTCGGTGGGCGTTGCGGGTTTGCTCTTCGGAGTCGCTGGCGCGGTCATGGATGTCTGCGCAGCGCGCACAGGCGCTGGGGCTCAGCCTTTTGAACGAAGTTTGTAGAGGAAAACCAAAAGGTCCGCGCGAAAAGACGGCTGGAGGGAATGATGCTGGGGGAGAAGCGGGGTCGCTGTGGTTCGGCAGCGCGCCGCGGCGGCGGGCAGCGGAGAAAGAGGGTGTGCAGCTGCTGACGGGACGAGAGGCCGGAACTGGCGTTGGGCTACTTACCTTGCAGCAGGCCTCTTCATGGGCCTGAACACCGCGTCGGACGGGGGGGCTAGAGACTCGGGCAGACTGCGCGCAGCAGAACGTCCATGGAAGCCCGCGAGGGTAGGCGCGAGGTGGCTGCTGCTTGACAGGACCCGTGTGCTAGCTGTGGGATCCGGCGGCGGGCTGTTGGTTGCGCGGGCTGCAAGCAAGTTGCGGAAATGTGGGACTGGGGACTGTTTGCAGGGATGGATGCACGGCTGCGAATCGATGATCTCAGCTACGCTTACTCCAGCGGCTCTGAAACTCGGACGCAGGCCGGGTACTACAGGGCGTTGCAGAGGGCGATTGCGGGTGTTGTGGCTGGAGCGAGAGAGGTGTTTTGGCTGGCTCGAGCTATCGGGCGCAAACAAACAGTCCATGCTTGTGAAGATCGGCCTCGCAAGACCTGCCTCGACCGCGCCCAGCATTGCCAGCGCCCAACGCCTCACCGCCGCCGTCTAGAGTCTTCTATTGCTTCTTCCGCCGGGCCAAGCCCTCCACGCGCCTTCTCCCACGCGTCGCGCATCCGCATGCATCTGCCCGCATTCCGCTGCTTCAGCGTCGGCGTGCTCGCTACCAGCTGTCTTTGTCGTCGTCTCTATTTTGGGAGCACTCGCTCTCGGCGGCAGATCAACAGCAGCTATCGACAGATCTACGCAATCCCCCATGCACGGGCTCAGACCTGCTCCCCCCAGCTCCCGAGACATTCCCCGCCAATAGCCTGGAGCATCCGCACACGCTTCTACACTTGCGCACAGTATGCTTTCGCTGTTCCTAAGATAGACTGTCGCACTCTCCATCCACCCATGCGACTTGGCGCTACGACTCTTGGTTTGCTTGGTCCACGTTCTCCAGAGCAGATCTCTATGGTGGACCAATCACCGTTTGCTGTCATTCACTCCGTCCGATACAGTTCTGCGTCATCGTGCTACACGAGAGCGGGTGCAACCACCCACCGCTCGTTGAGGCACTGATTGATTCGAATGCAATTCTATTAGGCTTCAACTCCGCCCTGGTATCACGTTGTCCAAGTCGTTAACCAACCTACAACTAGAATCTGTCTACAAGTTCTTCTTCCTCGGGCTGGCAGGAGACGCATTGAGGCACCTCTCCACCTTCGCCAAAGCCTTGAAAGCCCTGCCAGAAGCGCTGATACTGTTGGAAATCAAGACTGGCGCAGATGTCAGTTCCAGGTGCTTGGCACCGCCGGAGAACGGGTCAGAGTACTCACCGATTGGAATGATGATCCAAAAGGCGTTCATGAGCACAAAGTATCCCCAGAAATAGTATACCTCCGGACGCGAGTAGTTCAGGTTCATGATAAAATGATCGAACATGGCCGTCGCGTAGTACAGCACGTCGCCGTACAGCTGTCCGAGGGAGACGATTGCCTGGAGGGGGTATCGGAGAGGGTGCTCGGTGGTAATCATATGCGCGACGACGAAGGAGAGCGGGCCCCAGCACACCTTAAATTCAAGCTTAAGTTAGCTCCACTTCTTCAATGTACGATGTTGCCTCTCCTACGGCGGTGATGGACTCCATGCAAAGGACGAAGGGGTCCTGTGTCAAGTAGCGCGAGTCGGAGAGCGCATATTCTTTCCACAACTGCCCGAACAGGTGCTTCGAGCCTCCCAGTCTCCTGAAGTTGTAGACATAGAAGCCTAATCATGGTTGTCAGATGGTGTATCGATCGACCGTTACGTGATCAGAGAGTCTTCTTGCCTTCAAAGAAGAAGTGAATGCAGCCACCTGTGACGTGATATTAGCTATGCTCCAACCTGGCGTTACGCAGCGGCCCACTTACACAGCACGAACCACAATATCTGCAGAAGCTCTGATCCGCGCAGTGTCGGCTTTATCTTCTTCGCGGCGAGGTATGTCACCAAAAAGATTCCCGCGCAACCAGCCGCAAAGGACGCCAGCAGCTGGGGCACTGTGAGGTCATTGGCCAGGTATCCTACAATCTCGACCTCAAGGGGGTAGTAAGGATGCGGCGGGTGAGGGATCTTCGTCGCGTTGATCTCGATTGGGGCCTCCAGGGCCGGCTCAAAGGCTGCTGCCGCGGACTCTGCCATCATGGAAGCTGCAGAGACGATTGGGTCGGAGGATGGCGCCGCAGGAGGAGAAGGGGATGCGGAGTAGCAGTCGGCAGCGAGAGGGAGGAAGCCGTTGCAGCCAAAGAGAGCTGGGAGCTTGGACGTAATAAGGTCGTTAAGCGTGGCTGCCATGATTCGTTAATAATAGATTAGAGTATTGCTTCTTGCTTGTTAGGCGTGTCGTTGCTCTTCGTAATTATTGTCTGGCTGGATGGAGCATAGCCTGCCGTCATCGTCGCGAAGAAGCACAGGCCGGGCGCGGCGGGACAAACTCCTGCGCTTGCCGAGCATCCGTGCTGCGACACACACGTTTCGCGACCACCGTCGAGGGTCTCCCATTGCTCCCACGGAATGCGCTCGAAAGGCATCGCGATTGTAGTGTCGTCAGATTCGGCAGTCCGTCGGCGCGCTATCCGCATGATGCCGTGCAGTAGGCCAATTCCGTCCCATATCACGCTTTCGGCTGCTGCGCCGTCATAACCCAATACGGCTGTGCTCCGCGTAACATCTCGATCAGGGAAGCGTATCCGAGATGGCTTATTTCAAGCCTCCTCTAAGCCTCTTTTCTTAGTCCGCAACATACGATCTTTGCCTTCAAACTGATTGGTGCAGACTCTTCACATTCGCCGCCGACTCCATAAGCGTGGTAGACAACATTTTGAGATTCACAAAGAGGCTGATAATTTCGTCCTCGCTGCTCTTGAATGCGTTTCGGATCAGATGAGCAGAGCGTGTACTTACGTCACGCGTCGCATGATGTATGACAACCCCATGATGTGAAGAACGATTTCCCATGGGGCCTGCTATCTTAGCCAAGCCGCTCTGCCTTTCCTCGGTGAAATGTGATTCGGAGTGTTGATCTAGGTTCCGTCCCTAGTCCGCCTAAATACACATTGGCTTGTAGATGCCCTCCTAACGACAAGCGAAAAGATGGCTTTCTGTATCCCGAAAAGCAACTAAAGGCTCGCTCTAGTACAGCATGAAAGTCAAGCGTTCGAGTTTTTGATATTTGACGAAACGCGTTCAACGGGGGTAGGCGCAGTCGTTCGGCCGGACATGTCACCAAATACTCACGACTTTCTTGTCCAGACAACCGATTAGATACTGTTTGAATGACGAGAAAATGAATTTATTGTTATTGAATTTGGTAAAAGAAGTTTTAAATTTCGGGGTTGCATGCATTGGGCGCTGCATCGTTGCAAGGCGACCCACGGAAATGGGTGGTTTTTTGAGATGAAGTATTTGGGATGCATATGAAGGAATCCATTAGGTGAATCACTTCTACAAAATCTGTCTACAAAAAACAAAAGAGTCGCCGAGACAAGGGTCGTCAACGGACCAAGACATCTATACCGCCAAGAAAACGCCCAACATAAAATAAAAAAAGAATATCCCAAGCTTTTGTATCAACAGACGACCCTCCCCTCTCTAATGTCTCTCCGCATTCTGGAGGACCATTGCTCGCGGCAGCTTTCTCCGGTCAAGGTGGAGATCATGATGGCTTACACCGTTCGGTCTAATCCGTGGGCTGCTTCCGTTCCGCGAATGGCCATTGACTCCTTTCTGGACCGGACTCCTGGGTGGAGTCGGCATTTCTGTCTTTGCAACAGCCGCTGCGCAGTTGTGTTCCTCGGCGAATTCATGCTTCGCATCGAGGATCTTGCCAGCGGCATAAGCACAAGCACCGAAGGCATGCCGGACCAGCGAGTCGCCAGTCAAGCTGCCAATGATAAAGACAGAGCGCGCGACTTCTAGATCCGTCTCGGCCTTTTCACGTAGGGTTCGGCCGGAGATCAGGCCCAAGGCCGAGTTTTCTTCCTCTTCGTCCTCTTGGCCTTCGGTGGGGCTGACAACTTCGGAGCGGAGCGAGTCATCCAGGTACTCGAGAGACCCGCGCCTTCCGACAACGTACTCAATTCCGCCCACGGCGCGCTCAATGATTTCGCCTGATTCCAGGCGCATGGTGACCTTAGCAAAATCTTCCACAAAGGCTACGTCTACGATGTTTCCATTCGGGATACCTTCATAGACGGTGGTCCAGTCCCGGTGGGTAAAGAAGGGATTGTTCCTCTTCTTCATCAGTGGTGACGCAGGCGGCTTGGACTTTGACGAAGACAGAGCGGCAAGCTTCATCTGTCTATAAATGCCGGCGTATTCTGGGTAAGCCTGGTGATGGCAGCCTCGCAAAGGTGACGGGCGTTCCTCTGGCTTCCAATTGAACATGTGGATAATATTCCGGTGAGGAGGCGTCGAGATTATGACATCTGCTGCGGAAAAGCCTGAGCCTATCACTAGTAAAGGCTTTGTTACGTTGTGCACACCACATAATGGGGAGAGAAGCGGCGGCGGTGAGATGTTAACGGAGAAAATACCCGAACCCAGCACGAGATGCTTGCACCGGATGTCATGGGATCCGATGTAGAAGCCGTCCGCAGTCCTCGAAACGTGAGAGACCTCGACGCAGTTTTGGATGGACTCTGCGATGCCGACAGCTCGCGGATATGCCTCATAATACGCGGCTACCTGCGTCCGAGTGGGGCGCAAAAAGTGTGGCAGCGCTTCCCCGTTCATTGCTTTCCAATGGTCCGCAAAAGAGTATCCGGGTAACGAGAGCATCTCCGCATAGCTCAGCGTACCAATTTCACTGCTGGCCGACACCGGTTTGTCGGCCCATTGACCTCCAGCATGTCTGGAATTGCCTAGGGCGACGTGTGAGACCGCCTTGTCTGGCTCGTACCGCCATGCGACGCAGGATTCCGGATCAATCTCGGTGTCGGCATTGGGACGGATCAGTGTATCGAGAAGGGTGTTGATAGGAAGGGCCTGAGTCGAGTAGCGCAGTGAAGACAGAAAATGTGCGTAGAGGTCTGGCGTAAGGTCGAGCAGGTTGCGACGGGACTCTAGCTTCGCATGGAGGAGCGGATCGTGGTGTGGACGAGTGTAGTATGGGATGTGTCCGTGTAGGATATAAGACAGGATCAACGCCGAGGGCCCGTTACCTGCAATTCGCAAGAAAGCAGGTGCATTGCGTCAGCCGACAAGCGTTGAATTAGAAGCTATAGAAGTGCGCAAGCGACCTGATGAACAGGTGCGGGCCGACACTTACCCACAATCACGGTGTCGACGTCCCGGAGTCTGTTGTTTGCCATGTCGCGCAACTTTTCAGAGCAGAATGCGCCATGGAACGAGGAGCCGCTCGCGTCGGCCGGGCCATCTTGGTGGTCTGGTAGATTTGTCAGGCGGTTAAGGTGCAAAGCGTCCGCCCGCGCTGCGGTGGCCAGCCTTTCCTCTACGAGTGGGGGCTTCGGCTTTACCGTCATCACTTGGCGCGGATCGCAGACGGACCCAGTTGCCGTTTGGAGCCCTCCGATGCCCGCATTGCCGCCATTTTTTGCAGCTGAGACCTATTGACGTCCCTGATGGCCGCCCTGCGCTTGTCATTGACTGCCCCGCATGACGTGTTTTGACTGCTTTCGGGAATTACTGAGCAACAAAGATTCGCGGCACCTGAATCAGCAGTCCTCGCCAGCACTCAAGAGCCGGATTCGCCCGGCGTTACTGCCACTAAACCCGCCCCGCGCCTCTTTGTCATCCGCTTCCCGAGGTCCTATTGCTGCAGTTGTCGAGTTTCCCTGGCGGAAGTGTTCCGTCACCATGAATACAAGACATTTACTGGACCCCATGACCTCATGCACAGTCCTACATGTTGAGCAGCCGCATAGTCATGCCAGACCTACCGCGTGGGGGTTGCGTGAGATAGCTCACGGATAGCTTCTGGTAACAGTTTTGAGTTCCGAGGAAAAAGGCACCAAGTGACCTTGTCATCATGTTTTTCTTGAGATCGCTCGCGCAAAAAGAAATTACAGTCCACCTTGCCGGAAACTATTGACCTGTCCCCATGACCAATGGCGTCTTTCCGAGACACGACGCCGGACGCTAACTACCGACGAATCCATGTATGCCTTCTATTCACAAAGCGGACGATCCTTATTTTGGTATAGAGGAGCGAATCAAAGCCGACATGTATTGATATTGGTATCTCGCTTAGAACTCCTTGATGGCGTCTCCCCTGCGCTTGCCGCGGAACTCATACTTGCCCTGTACTGCAGTGTCAGCGTGTTATCCAAAGTGAAATTTTGTGAAAGTCCATTCCGACTGGGCTTGTAAGCCAGCGGTCTCAGCCCCCATTGCTGTCCCGGCGCATCCATCAGCCGTCTGTGGCGCGCAGAACGCTCCATCTTTGCATTGGTGCCCTCTAGAATTCTGCAACAACAGCCATGCAAGGTTCCCACTCACATCGGTCCTGTAGGCAATGATTCCGACGACGCTCGGCACGGCAACGGCGACCCAAAAGGAGATCCAAGCGGTCTTGGGAGTCCAGCGGAAGTACTTGTAACGGTTGGGAGAAAGGTCTGTAGATGGGTCAGATTCATCAACGGGGTGGGCATGCGCGCGCGCGAGTAGGCGGCCGCGATGCGGGAGGGAGTCGTACTGGCGTATTTGACCAACGCCGGGTCTTCGTGGAGAACTGCGGGAACGCGCTGTGTCAGCCCAAAGTCATCAACCAACAATGGAGAGGCCCGCGCAGGGTCGAAAAGCCAACGTACTGTGGTGGTCGCCTGCCATGGTGGGGGATGTCGTGGGGCGAGCAGGTACAGTGTGGTCGCGGTCGTGCTTCAGCTGTAATAGCAAGCCAACCATTCGCTGCCGCCGGGATTCTTCCGGTGCTCCAAGCCACGTGATCTTGCGATACGCAATCCACGGCTCGATCCAAGGGCACCCTAACCCAGCATCTCCACTTCACCAGCTTCCACCAGGATCTGGTCTCACTCGGCTGTCATACCTCAATCAGCGTTTCTTGAACTGAACCGGAAAGATTTGCACGTGACGTTCCAGAAGACCATCCTCATTTGCAATTGGCCTCCGATGCATAGGCACTTTGTTGCTAGTGCCGGCTATCGAATATCCGTAGCTCCTCATCTTAAATCTGCATTGCGAGTCTGTCCACCGCTCTTCCTCCACTGTGTGTTTTCCAATATCCAGTCCGCAAGAATCTCTGCTTCCAACAACCCCAAGATGACCACAGAACAACAGAATGCCAAGGTTACCCTCTACTGGTCAGTACAAGCGGAAACTGCGAGTCATTCATGCATGCTTAATAGGGTTCAAGTTCACCCATGATGGGCTCAAGAATAACAACCTCACAGGCTTGACAAGTCTCGGTCACACCGCATCCTCTGGCTGCTCGAAGAGATGGAAATTGACTACGAACTCAAGGTCTTCAAGCGGACAAATGACAAGCTTGCGCCGCCAGAGCTCAAGGAGGTGCACCCGCTTGGCAAGTCCCCAGTCGTAGGTATCCAGGGCCCTGGCACGGATAAACCAATCATGCTTGCCGAGTCCGGTGCCATCACGGAGTATCTTACGGAGTATTTCGGGAAATGGCTGGTTCCAGCGCGTTACGTTGAGGGCAAGGAAGGCCAGATTGGTGGCGAGACTGAAGCCTGGATCCGCTACCGTTTCCTGATGCATTATGCAGAAGGAAGTATCATGCCGCTGATGGTTTTCTCGCTGCTGCTGTACAGTATGACTCCCAGATCCTTCTTGGGATTTGCCCTGTTGACTCTCCGCAGTGATCAAGACCGCGCCCGTTCCCTTCTTCATCAAGCCAATCACCAAGGCCATCGCAGGACGGGTTGATAGTGCTTTCTTGGAGCCAAATTTCAAAACGCACCTTGGCTTCTTGGAGCAGCAGTTGGCGACTTCTGGTGGCGATTACCTGTGTGGCAAGGATGTTACCGCCGCCGACATCTTGATGAGCTATCCGCTGGAAGCTGCTACGCTGCGCGCCGGCTTGACGAAGGAGAAATACCCGAAGCTTCAAGCTTATGTGGACCGCTTGCACGAGAGAAAAGCATTCAAGAAGGCGAATGAGAAGATCAAGGAGGCCACTGGACAGGAGTATGACCCTAACATTTTGAACGCTTGATTAAATGAAGGAATAGGGCGCGAAGGCCGAGGATGCAGAACGGAGGGCGGCACGAGTATTCCGAGTTCGGAGTGATCCTTTGGATTGGTGAGCAGGACGATCGTTGTGGGGATACCCATTCATAGTGTTGGAGCAAAAGTCTCGTAAATACGCGTACGTCCGTAACAATAGAGGGGGAGATTATGCTCGTCACGTCGCGCGTGGCTAGATGCGCCCGAACAATGGCGTCACCGAACAGCTCAGTGGCACAGTTCACAGCTGCACCGCACCATGGGCGGGCTGGTGGGCTGGCTGCGAGAAGTGAAGTAGCTCATCGGGAAACGTTGCGATAAAGTTGGGCCAGTGAGAGCACAGTCTGATACCGCCCGGAACCGAAGCGGCAGCGATGCGCCGCGGCCTTCGGGCGGCGGCGGAATCTCGCGACGAAGAGCGACAGCCGTGGGCGCCGAACGGGAGCTCAACGCCCCGTTGTGCGTGTAGTCATCGGGCTGGGCGGCGTCATAGCTTCTGCGACTGGTTTCGAAAGGAAAGAACGCATCGGCGGCCCTAGAAGATAGCCACTCAGGTCGAAATACTGGAGACGGAGGTGAAATTAATCATAGGGATGCTGCTTACGTGCGTTCGTGACACGGCTGCACAGCCAAAGTGCGGCAGTAAGCACAGCCCTACCGCGTCCTTCCTGCCGTCACCTCCGCCGGCCGAGGTGCTGACGGATAGAGAGCATTGTCAGCGCTGTCTCTTTTCGAGAACGCTCCGGCGCAACCTAGCTCGTGCTAGGCGGCGCTCGCTATCAGGCGGAAGTAGCTGGAGCGCCGTGAAGGGGACGGATTTTAGAAGCATTGCCACGGCAGGCCCAAGGGCACCGGGGCGCCGTGGAATGGATATATAGGCTCGAGGAGGGCATATGTAGGCATGGCTTATTCTGCGTCTGACAGCCGAAGGACGAGAGGATCCCGTCCAAACAATTGCTGCATCGTGCGCCCTAGTACTCAATCGGATTGAAGGAGCCGGCAACCAGACAGTTGGTTAAAAGTATTGCCGGCTGCTCAGGCTGCGTGCCGAATTCATCTTCCACGCGCCTGCCCTCCGCCTGGCGCGCGGGCGCAACAGCAGTGCGAGGAGCCAGGGACGAGGCCGGCAACGAGGTTGGGGCAAAATAAGCGGGCGGCATGTCGGGCCAATCCCGCAGCGGTACCAAGCAGCCCGTCTCCACACGGCACTTTGCTCTCAGCGCTGACCAAGACGCTCAACACACAGCGCGACGCAATGCCTCACGGCACGTCGAACGCCGGTCGAGTCTCCAGTCCTCCGGCCAGGTAGCCACCCCAGCCAGCTCCTCGGGGTTCGCAACACCACACAGCAGCTCTCACAGCCACCCGCAGGCTGCCACCGCCCCAGCCCAGCCAGCGCGAGCCGCGCCCTCATCGCAGGACCACGCCCCGCGCTCGGCCACCACCTCGGAGTTCTGGGACTGGGAAAACGCCATCGACTTCACCGACGTTGCCGACTTCTACGAGCCCCAGGGCGAGCTGTCTCAGGCTCAGTACCAACCTCCCGGCCAGGATTTTAGCTTTCCGCACGCTATTTCTGCCTCGGATCCCAGTCTCAGCGCCAACAGTCCTCTGCTTACTCCCGCCGCCGGCTCCCCTTTTCTGGATGCCCAGCCTGCACCTCTCCGTTTCTCCGCCCTTCCGTCTGCTTTCCTTCCGCCGCCGGCTCGCGGATCCACTTCGGCCTCGGCCCAGCCGGTCATGAAGAGAAAGGACCGCTCCGAATCGGCCTCGATTGGCTCCTCTGCCGCGCTTCCCTACGGAAACGACGCTGTACAAGAGCCTGCCGCCAAGCGTACTGCAACCTCGCGCTCTTCTTCCGTGGCCGATGAAAGCCCCACCGTAACCCAAGCGGCTCCGTTTGTCAACGCGTCAGGTGGCTCGCCGGAACCGTTGGGCAATGCTGCAAGAAGCACCACCGTGACCTTTGCTGGTCAGCCCGCAGGGCAGGCTGCCCTCGCAGGAACCGCAAATGCCTCTAATGCTACCCAAACTGCCGCCGCGCGGTCGCGGAAGATTGCTGAAATCGGAAACAAATATTCTGCAATTCTCCCTGCCGGCAAAGTCTTTCCTATACAAATAGGAAATGAACTATTTAGGCTCTCGGGAGCCTCCATTTCGTCTGACGGTAAGTCAAGCACCAATGCAAAATCCTCTTCCGTGTGGAAGGCATGCTAAGGCCGCCAGAGCACCCTCATACTTCTCGCATTTCTTTGCTGAGCAGCTCTACAATAACCCCAACGGTAGAGCAGGTGACGTGAAAACGCTCTACATCGACCGCGACCCGGCCACCTTCAGGGACATTTCGCTTCACCTCCAAGGCTATTTCGTCCGGCCGCGAGATGGAGAGCACTTTGTGCGTTTATTCGCCGACGCACAATTCTACAGCCTCCCCCGATTGACGCAGCAGCTTTTCAAGTCCGAGATCTTCATCCAGATCGGCGGCCGCGATTTTCAAATACCGCGTGATCTCTTCTCAGGACCCGGAGACTCTCCCAACTTCTTTTCCCTGGGTTTCGCTCATTTCTTTACCACGCCGCAGGAAGTTTTTCCCGGACTGGACCGTCAGACATTGCTACGACCACCGTCGATCCTACCGCCATCTGTGCCAAATCGATCTGGCGACACTTTTGCAGATCTTCTACGCCTGCTCCAGGGCTATCCCCTTCATGTTCGTGATGAAGGCCACCGGGCTGATCTAATTCGCGATGCGCGGTACTTCCATTTCAAGGGGCTCGAGCAAAAGCTTCTACCCTGCGAAATCGTGTACAATCTTGCCAGAGAAAAGTCAGAAATCCTCATGCGACTGGATGACATTCGCCAATCAGGTGTTTCGTTCGCTCCTGACGTGGACTCTGGTGCCGACTCCAGCTCCAGCGCAGCGGCAACTCCAGCTGCAGGACCACCACCAAGCGTAGGAGGAAGCCCTCGGGCAGGCTGGGTAACATACGCCCGACCTTATGCCGATGAATCTACTCATGAGCTCATACTTGAAATCTCGGGCGAGTCGGCCCGGATCGATATCCAAGCAATGCGCATTGCCTTTTACGGTGATACGAAGGCTCGCATTGCCAGCCTCTTCCAGGTTATCGCCAGTAAGATGGGCCTACCAGCAACTCAACCTCTTGGCCTCATGATGATGCAAACAGGTGGAGGCGTGGCGGCTCAGCCTGCCAGCCCCGCCAACTCAGGCGTAAGCGGTGACAGGGTCAAGGTCGCGATCGGACCTGATGCGTCAATAAGCCTGGACCGACTTCCTCTCCATATCGACAGGCGCGAGCGTGAAGTTGGCTTGCCCACGGATCCGCAGTCAAGCCTCTTTGCCCACTTGATGCGCTCGAACGCTGACGGCAAGATTGGGATGGGCGATGAGTCGGCCACCGAATGGATTGTTGCGAAGGGTCAGTGGAGGCTCCGAGTCCAGCCCACGCGCTATGATGGAGAGTCACGCGTCGAAGTCGTCATGCATGCTGTCAAGCTCGATGCGTACACCGGCGAAAGGGCAAGAAATGACCGAAGAGGGTTTCTTGCATAGGGTCTCCACAGCACAAACGGAATAGCAAGTGTTTTCATTCAATCACTTCTCAGTTCAATATTTTATACATTCGGCACCTCCTGGCTTGAGTGTTCTGTTTACAACCTGCCAGCATCGAATTGGAGTTGGAGATACCTTTCCTCGTGTTAAGCTTCCTGTATTATCATTGTTGAGTGGTTTCTGTCCTACGAATCATATTGCCTCTCTCCTTGTGCATCACTCCAAGATATCCCTTTTCGTCCATTATCTGCCGCTGGTGTTCTGAGTTCGTTGTATATCTCACTGATGTAGCCCTGCATAGCAAATCAATATTTCGCAGTCGCTGAACGAAAGCTGCAATTCCCCGGCATATTGAAGTCGCACATTCGTATACCTGTTTTGAGTTATGGAGTCCGGAGAAGATTATTGTACGTGATTCTCAGTGACCAGTCGCGCACTACTCACCTGCAACTCTGCGCAGACGCTGACCGGGCAGGTTTGTGGAACTGCTCCCCGGCTCGGTCTTGCTATTCACATGAAGTGATCACGGGGAGAGTCGAAGGGCGACTAGCAGAATTGGATGACTGTACCCATGGACTTGGATGGTATTGCTGTGGCAGCCAGACTCCTTGTCGCTGATGTCATGTCTCAGCTGGAATACGTAAACCTACCTGACGGCATTTGCAGCAGCCCATAGTAGTTCAATTTGACTGTTGAATCACATGAGCCATCCTACATCCGCAGATTATACCGTCTGTGTCCAGAATGGTGCGCAGGAGGATGTACTAGCTCTTGGGTCTCTCGTAGATAGATTGGAACGGATCGGGGAGGAGCTGCTCACCCAACAAGACGACAATGACTCTACCGCCTGCCACCCACCTGGTTTACGTAATGCTGCTACCTATTTCCTTGAGAGGCGTCCTCTATAAGCTGATCTCAGGACGTGGCGCATAGACTTCGTGGGAATTTGCTATAACGTTGTCAGGGTAAGGAAGGCGTCCCCTCAGTGTCACGTAGAGGACCTCACCTCTCCTTGCAAGGCTGTAGAGCCGCAAGAAAATTCAAAGAAAGGCTCCCTCAGCTCGAACGCCAGGAGGATTTCTCCGATGATCTGAAGGAATATCTACTGCACTCCGTCACATCCAAAGCACGGCCGCTAGTGATCGAAATGCTCCAGGAAAAGGTTGAAAGAGAATATTGCACAATATCTTTTGGTGGCCGAAGCTGGTAAGTTATACATCGCCGACCTTCCCAGGAACCCAGGCATCATTTCCAACCCGTTAAGCAGCCGTATGAGGTATTCCATGTGCTAGCTATACGAGGCCACGTACTAAATACCAGGGGAAGAAACAACATGCACACTCTTGGTGTGCAATGTAACACTTTGCACACTTGCGTAGCGAAATACACACCTGTTAAGCCACGCATATACAGCTTACCAAATATGGAAAAAAAATATAGCAGTTTGCACTCTCTAACTAGGATAGTTTAGAAATCTACATCCTACCCCCTAGCTAAGCCTTACACCACTTAATTTCCGCCCGGGTAAGACGGCACAGGTAAGCTAATAACCGGCTAAGATTCGTAACCTTTAAAAACTTACGCTCTTTCTCTCTCTCTTTCTCTCTCTCTTTCTCTCTCTCTTTCTCTCTCTTTCTCTCTCTTACTTCTCTCTCTTACTTCTCTCTTTCCTTAGTATAGTATAATATATATCCTCTGGGTAAGGCGTAGTAGGTTATATACCTTCTAGATAATATAGAATATACACCTTCCGGGCGAGGTGTAGTAGAATATACACCCTCCGGGCGAGGTATAGTAAAATGCACACCCTCCGCTCCGCCGGTATAGCGGACGTCCGCTACGTAGCACGTTCAGCAAATAAGGCTCGGGCCGTTGCATGAAGCTAATGCGTGGCTTGACAGGTGTGTATTTCGCTACGCAAGTTTGCAAAATGCTATATTGCATACCAAGAGTGTGCATGTTGTATTATCCGTGTCAGGCAAATCCTTCATGGCGCTTTCACCTTTTCGACACCGATCGTTGCTCCAGCCATCACCGTAAATCTTCCCTCATTCATCTCACAAATTCACCATAGCCGGTAGCTCCGCCTGACACCCCGGGAAAAACCCCCTCAGTTATTACCATGGGATAATATATTCCGCAGCCATCCCTTGCACTTGAATGCTGACAGCCGAAACCGTATGAGTGAACCAAAAAATCTAGTGCGTCTATTTCGTCCTTCTTTGGGTTAATATATGCGCTGTAGTGAAATTTTTGAGGTGAGAACCACGAGCAGCCTGAGAAATCGGTGATGAATGTGTTGGGTTGAGTGCTATGGTGCTTTAGAGTGGTGAGTGTTCGGTGAAAAATGAATGCATAGAAGCATTTTAGAAGTCATAAAATCTTGATTACGATCAGCGGGTGTGTTTAATGACCTATGGCCGGGGGCTGTAGTTATCGAGGTGACTTTTGAGATTTGCGGAAGAAGAGTAGAGGCTGAGCGTGGTGCGACTCCATTCAGGTTGAGAAATGTTCCCTGTCGTGGGATTGAAGCAAGTGCATAGGGTGAGGATGGCGATTAGAGTGGAGTAATTCAAGCAGGATGTCGTGGACTTTCTGGATGGTTGGTTTAAGGTCCCCATGATAGTTTCCCTCAATACTCCAAGGATTTGTTCTAATCCCGCAATATAGAAGCGATTTTGATGAAAAAAAAATTAAAAAGAAATACCGACCGATACGGGACTCTACAGTCTTGTTAGCTCACAATCATCAGGACACCAGACGCCACTTATACGTACCGAACCCGCAGCCTTACCCTTTCCAGGAACCTGAACCGTTACCAGGAACGGCTGAGATTAGGAGGGGTACGCTCTACCATTGCGCTAACCGGCCTATCTTGGTGAGAGTTGGAACAGCCGCAAAGCAATAAAGGGACTTCAGTTTTGCAAACCGCTATCGCGACAGAAAGCAGGCAAACGCCCTAAAATATGAAAACCAGCAACCAGAAATTGGTATAACCTTATGATACTCTAGCTCACTTATTTTTGAGCCATCCTTGAAGCTCGACTATACATACTCACTCAGTCTACGGCCTCCTCTGAAAAATCAACCCAAGTCCGACCTGACTACGGCACCATCCGGAGCTTTGCAATATATGAGCGCTTCAGCTCGCTTGCGAAAGAGTTACGCTGTACCATTGCACCAAGCAGTTGATGCAATCAGATGCTGCACGCTTGAACGACGGTGTCCCAATAGGGCGAGCTTTTTTCTCCGAAACGTGGCAATGGGCCGGGTCCTGGGACTTGGAAATTCGTATGGGAGTAGCTTCGGGTCATGTTTGAGGAATCAAGCCAGATATATATGCCTCAACCCTATGTGAGAATAATCCGCAATCCTGGGTGACGGCTGGCAACAACATAAGTCGGATCAGAGCGGCCAGTAGAAAACCACGAATACCTAAATAGTGCCACTGTACAAATGAGGGCACGGCGACAGAACAAGACGCAAGACGCAAATGAGTGTATGATGGGAGAAGAGACGGACCTCCACAAGAATCTCGCCAGTATGCAATTTCCCTGTATCCATTCCAGCTACATTCGTTCCCCAGTAGTACAATTTAGGTAAAGAGATGGGAAAAAGTAACGGCCAAGGTATCCATCAGAAAAACGGTCAAAAAAAGAAAGTCATTACTCATCAATCAAGAAGCCTTTCCTCCATTATTCGTGTTGAGGGAGGAATTGGGTTTGTCGAATCAAACTTTCATGGCGAACTGCTTGAGGTACTCGTAATCGGCAACGTTCTTGTCGACAGTTTCCTTAATGACCTTGGCGCCCTCCTCTCCGAACTTCTGGACCCATTCGGCGTAAAGCTCATCGTCCGGTTTAGGGACCTTCTTCTTTTTTGATCAGCGATGTCAATATGTCTGTTCAGAAAGAAAGGGAGGGTTTGAAATAAACCAAGCTGTTCCTTCCAAGCGAACCGAAGCCGCAGGAAAACCAATCTCTTGTCATCGACCACACTCTTTCGAACTCATCCTCGAATCCATCGCTTTTGATGATCGAACTGATATATGGAAGACAGGTGTACAGAGACAAAGAAGATGGATTCCAAGAGCCACGAGGCGCGATTGGAAGGAACAGCATGTCAACTCACCTGCGCGCGAGGCTTGAGATCCTTGGAGTCGATGGCATCCTCGTGGAAACCCCTCCACTTCTCAAACTTTTCCTTGGCAATGCGGTGGTCCTCTTCGTTGTCCCAGTTGAGCATATCAGGGCTGTACTCGATGCCGACACTCTTGCAGTACTGCGAGATGATTCCGGCAGGGTCGTCGAGCAAGTCATCGGCGTCGATGACGCAAATATCAACGGGCTCGGCGCCGTAGGGGGGCTTGACGGCCCCATTGATGCCGTTGGTCTCGGCGTTGTCCTGACCAGTGATCCTTGGGCCGACGAGCCCAATGTTCTTCAAGTAGTCGAATGTGCGACGCAACTCATCATAGCCAGCTTCGGAGGGCATGAAGTTCTTGAAGCCGGTGATTTCATCGAGCGGAGGAATAGTGCAGCGGTAGTAGGAGGGGATGCTGTTGCGCGGGTGGCGGATCAGGAAGGTCCAGTGGAACTTGCTGAGCAGCTCGGTTGGCACAACCGTCGGGTTGCCGGCCTCGACGATGGTGGGATAGGGGTACGGAGGCTTGGTGGCCTCACGCACCTCGATCTTGGCCTCATGGCTCACCCCATTCGGCGCTCCATTGACGTCGCCGTTGGTGACAGCGTTGTTGCCGTGGGCGCTGTCAACGCGGGCGTGGGGGTGGGATTTGGCGAGGTCAGTGCCAACGCCGCGCTTGTACTCGACGAGAGATGACGCAATCGAGGCCGGCTTATGCTCCGGCGGCACCAGATAGTGCGTGATGTCCTTGATGAATAGTCGTTTCCCCTGCAAACCCGGTAAGTACATGTCGAGACCTCGCAAGTGGCTGGTTGCGAACTCCCATGGTACTCGCCGGGCTGAGAAAGGAAATGGTGGAGGGAATGCGTCATTTTGGCATCTTCTCGCGAGCAGGTTGAGCTGCCGTTTCGCACGTGGCTGTAGCAGGTAGTAACAGGTCCGAGTACCGTTGAGGCACATCCGAGCGCAACTGCCAGGGACTGACGAAAGTGGGATAAGAAAGCAGTGTGATGTTCTCTTCGTCTCTTCTCGTGACTTTTGGAACGGGAGTGGATGATGACGAGGACAAAGGAAATGGAGCGGAGCGCCGGTGGTACGGCATGTGGGCAGCCGGGGAAAGGGATCCAACCTCAGTGTTTTCACGGTCTATTCTCTCGAAGATGGTTCTGTAAGTGCTGTCGGCGAAGCCGCTCTCCTTCCGAGCGGCCTCGTCATACTCGTAACGCTCACTGAGTCTTTCGGGGCCGAAGTAAAAGGCATCTCCGAAAGGTTCGTGGACGCACTGGAGCGTGTCCCGGCACGTCATGAAGACCTGAATTCGTCAGTGGGCGGGGGCGACGACAGGGTGTTTGGCGATGGATGACGTACTCGCTCGAAGGCGGTCGAGCATGCCCGCGGGTGGGTTGCAGCGAAGATGGGCTTCTTGGACATGGTGACAGATAGCTGAAAGCATGCAGCTGCTGGGGGCAATGGTCGAGTCGTGCGGAGGGTGGCAGTATATATGGTGGTAGTGGCTGGGATGCGGCAAGTAGTCAGGGCAAATCAGGGGAGCGGAGGGCGTAAAATCCAACGAATCGAGAGATTGTAACGCGCACGTCGTAAGGGGCGCCAGCGGCGCAGGCAAAGTGTGGATATGCTGCGCGCGCTAGGCAGCTAGTCGCAAGGCACGAGGCAGGGCACAGCTTCCCTGTCGTCTTCGCTTGCCCTGATAACCCCGCTGCAGTGCGCTGCTGAGGTTGAGGGGCCGGCGACATGCCACAGGGCTGGCCTGGCCGCCTGGCGTCTGCGGAGAGCTGTGGCTGTCGACGGTCCTTTGGACATTGCGTGCTCTGGCGGGATCGCAGCTGCTGGCCGGTGATCTCGCAGTTGGAGGAGGGTTAGCAGCGGGACGACGAGCGCGCGGGCCTCGCAGCCAGGGCAGGCGCGGGCACAGGCAAGCGCGGGCAGGGCAGAGCAGGGGCGGGCTCCTGCAAAACGTCACTGCCGCCCGCCCCACGCCCGCGCCCAGCCCACTTCAGGCCTCGCCGTGCGCCGGAGCATGCTGCAGCTCACCACCACCAGCTCCTCGTCGCCCGCCCTGATACGTCCGGGCCTGCTCCATTCCACTTATCTTGCTTCTCTCTGCTTCCGCCCCGCGCGCCCGGGTGGCCCCTGTGACCCTCTGCGCAGATGGGCTGAACGCCGGCCACTAACGGCGGCCTCTGCGAACTGTTCACCAGGCCACCAGTTCGCAGCAGCCCTTGTCCGACCCTTCGCTCGTCTTGCCGGCCATTCACGCGCACTCCGACGATCAACCTTCGTTGCTTCACCGCAGAGCGCCGTGCATGAGGGTCCCGCCCTCAACGAAAAGCAAAGATATGCCTGCATGGCGAGGGATAAGCAGAGCTGGACCGCGCCATGGAGCACGCCCGGCCATCCGCGCTCCCGCTGTGGGCGCCCGCCAGGTCGTGCACCGGCGACACCCCAGATTCGACCATGTGGAAAACTCTGATGGCGCTTTTTGCCCGAAATAGCCCGCTCTTACGAGAGCGATTAAACGTCGCCCTCTGCCTCAGCCCGAATCCCGCTTGGCCGTGGCGGCGAGGGTGGAGCGGTATTACTCGACCGCTGGCCCGCTTGAGGCGACGGAACCGCGGAAAAACCTCATTGAGCAACACTCCGCTCCTGATTGGACGGACTGTGTTCTTTGTGCCATGGCGGCAAAAAAGCAACGACACAGAAGGCGCCCCCCCCCCCGGCCACGCCCACGGCAGTTGGCGCGCCCGAGGATCTCCAGAGAGCGGGTACATCCGACGGGGCCTTTTGTCACTACCGATCGGCGTCTCGCACCCTCCGTTTCAGTAAGCCACCACTGCCGTCTTTACGGGAATTAAGACCTGTTCTTCGCATGGGTAAAGGAAGCCGAAATGGAGGGACCGGGATCAGCACAGAGCTCCACTGACAACTCTTCATTGTGACGTCTGGAACCTAGATCCTGACTCTCCAGGCCCACGTCCTCCACCCGTTGTGCATTTGCACCGCAGTCTCGCCCTTTTAGCACCGGTGACCTGTCCTGTCAAAGCACAAACTCTTTCGAATGGGCTTTCGGGAAACTTACCGTGCGCATCGCCTGATGCCTGTCTCGCTGAATGCGGAAATTTTGGGACCTCTGTATTCGGCTGCCCGGCAAGCGCCCAGCTTCGTTTTCAGCCCCCCTCTTTTCACTTCCGAAACCAACCTGCTCCTATTAACTCCTCTGCATGATTTTCTTTTTTTCTTTTTTTGTTCCTCGAATTTAGAAATAGGCTCCGGCGCCGCTATCCTTGATTTGTTCAGTTCCTCCTGACGTTGAGTCTCCATGGAGACCTGAGCTTAGCTCCAGCCGCCACCTGATATTGCTGCGGGGCACTCAAGAGATAGCTCGCTGGTTTCGGGAACCTCATGTTATTCGCCCGACCGATGTACCCGCCTGGAACGCCTGTGCAAGCAGGCTAATCAGCGGCGCCGGCCACATGAAGATATTCACCTCTTGTTCTCTTAGTGCCTTGTGCCATGATGGTCCTATTCATGCGCGTGGTTGTTCGAGATTCTCACGGTTCATTGCTCTCAGCATACATCTCAGCCGCCGACTTTCTGATGACCAGCAGGTTGGCAATGCTCATCCTGTACGGAGTACCGCATTCCTGTTCACCTCTTACACGCCTTGCTCTGCTTACTGGTCAGCCAAACATGCATTGCAACTAAGCTACTGGGAAACCAAAAAGCAATGCTGGCCTTGTTGGGATCTCGAGCGACTTCTGCCAGCTAGACTCTTGCATATTTTGGACATGTGCGACTGGGCTTCTCAATGTTGAGGAATCTTCTATTCTGTATGACGGTACAGCAACCATCTAGTCCTTGGACGTCTGTAGTGTGGTTTGAGGCACGTGCATTTTGCCGTCTGCAGGGACTATCGATCTATCGATGGTTCGCTCCAATCATCTAACAGCTCTCTTGGACCCACAGAGCAGCAGTGTCGTGGGCTTCAACCTCCAATGTAACGCCCTTCGCGACGCATCCTAGGTCCTCATTCGTCCACACATTCGTTACTTTGTATTGCGCATCATCATCCAACCCGGGCACCTCAGCCCAACTCGCCACCTTGTCTGTCGTCCCATTATCCGTGTTCAGCATCAGCACGAGCGTCCCGTTCACACTCTCGCCAGCCCAGTATTCGGCTGGCCGCTCCGCGTCGAACGTCCAGTCCGCATTCGTGCCCCACCGGTACGGCATCGCGGGCTTGCCGTAGACGGGGTCCTGGTGGAAGGCCAGCAGGTAGCTGTTCAACATAATGTCGACGTTAGCGTCGCTCAGCGTATCCAGCGCGGTACCAATCAAGAGCGGCGACTTCATGGCGGCCCAAAGCGCGAAGTGCGAGCGCGCCTCGGCGAGGGTCAGGTTTCCGTTGCCGATCTCGAGCATGTCGGCGTCCGAGTGGCCCCAGAAGTCGACGCTGTGGAGATAAAAGGAGTTCTCGTTCAGGATCTCGAGGATGCGCGGCCACGACGCGGTGATGTCGCCGGACATGCGCCACGAGCTACCGGTGCTGTTGCCCCAGGTCTGCACAGCCGCTTGTCCCCAGTCGCATAAGCTGTAGAGGATAGTGCGGTTCTGGTGCGAGAGCGCGTCGCGCATGTGTCTGTAGCGCGTTGCGGTTAGGGAGGCGCTCCAGTCGTAGGTGGGACTACAGAGGCCGGTCGTGTTGGTGCAGGTGCCGTTGACGTAGATGTTGACGTTGGTTGAGTCGGGGACGCAGAAGGAGCACTCGTCGGTCCAATTGCTGGGGACGCCGCAGTTGTCGTACTTGAGGTCTGAATGAGTGAGGTGTTGGTAAGTGCTATCCACTCGAAGGGATTTGAAAGTAAAGGTCACGTACAGTCGATTCCCCACTCAGCCCATGTGGCAGCATCGATTTCCTCGTGTCCAAGACTGGCGGGGTAGCCGGCGCAAGTTGTCTCGCCAGCGCTGCTGTATATTCCTATCTTCAAGCCGAGGTTATGGATTTTGGCAGCTGTGCTGTTGATGCCGTCGGGGAATTTGGTGTAGTCTGGGATGATGCGGCCGGTCACGTTGTCACGGCCGGTCTTGACGGACCAGCAGTCGTCGATGTTCACGTACTCATAGCCGGCATCCTATCGGGGATATGTTCAGGAGCATGCTTGGTATAGGTGAGAAGAGAATGGGTTACCTTGAAGCCAAGCTCGATGAACTTGTCAGCGGCGGTCAGAAACTTGTCTTCGCTGATGTTGCACGCGAACTCGTTCCAGGAATTCCAACCTAGAGCTGGAAGCCTGCCGACGCCGCTCGGAAGGACTAGAGCCGACGTCAGAGAAAGACAGGCAAGTGGAGGTAAGATTTTTGAAGCCATGGCGTTGCTTCTCGCGGGCACGGAAAGCTTGTCCCCCTTCGCCAGTGAGCTGTACCGCAACTTTTTATCTTACGTCTACGCCCCTCTATTTTGCTGCCTTTTCCTGAAAAGTGCTCGGTCCTCATGGATGTTGCCCATATGGCAGCATTGGTAAATCCTTTGCTCCCCGCTCCAATGCGGGAAGCTGCAGGTCAATGTGCTGGCTTGCCTCTTGATTGGCGGCAAACTATATCGCAACGTCCGGTTCCTAGAATTCTAGAGCGGAGAGCGTGATCTGGCAGTTCGGGATATTAGAGATCAGCGCGGGGAAGAGGGGTAGCTCGTCGGTGTTGCTGCGAAGGAAACGGAGGGCTATGCGCCGAGCCCTGTTTTCACCAAGTCCGCGGCTACCTGAGTGACACGATATGACGTAGGCGGAATATATGTGCCCCTGTAGCTCTTGCAAGAGGGTCCAGTCTCAGGTGAGATTGGACGGGTTTCTCTGCAGGATCACGTGAGTGGTTTGGCTAGGGTCCGTCCGCCGGAGTTTCGTCGGCTGTGCAGGTCGCTTGCCGAAAGTTTTCTCGGTCGCGCGCACGCAGAACCAGCATCAACAACTCCCCGCCGACTTTTCAGCTGCCCTCCAACGTGCGATCATCGTCACTCCGCGGGATGTCCTTGTCTTCAGCTGTTACTTATTTGATGCTCTTTGCCTGATTTCGTGCATATGTAGCACGTCTCAGGCCATGATGAGATCAGATCCGTAGCGCACCTTTTGACTGTTCACCCGTAGGACGCAGTACCCGTGCTGTATTTGAATATGGTATGTCTAAGTTCCCTTCTCGCACACTTCCACTCTTTGATATGATGTTCCCAATTCAATGCATAGTTCAACCGACGGCCTTGGGCCTCTGGAGAAACAATCTTACCATCTTTCACCTTTGTCTGATCCTACGCACCTTTTTCAATCGATTCATGGTAGTGTTCGAATGCCTCCACTAACACGCTATAGCATTTTTAGGGGCATGTGCTCGACTGGCAGGCCGCACAGCACAAGTATACTCGAGATATAGGAGACACAGGCGAAACGTTGCGTACGGGTACACCGGGCGTGGCTGGGATGATTAGAAAAGACGCCTCAGCTGTGATGTGCTTATGTCCATCTGCCTTTGCAATGAGACCGGCCAGGCATACGGAAATACTCCTGCAGTAGCTAATATAGTTAGTGAATTTATAATATTCAAGACGGTTGATTTGACGTCATTCAAGTCACAGTCTGAGGCAGGGATGTTGTTATCATTGATGAATAGTATAGGAAGCGAGAGCGATGCTTAATGCTGCGCTCTGAGTAGCTGTTTAGTTCTCAGCGTTAATTGCGGCTCAGCCTCAACGCTGGCCTCTTTGAACCGGCTGCTTGTTAAGGTAACACCTGTGCGCGCCAGGTTTGGACCAGAGGTCGGAAACATTCCTTCTTTATTGCAAAAACCAAAACTACGCCACTTCAGTCTTATGCCCCGTACGCGTAAGCTGCACCAATGCTCTGCTAGTGTCGGAGCTCTGCAGCTTTATATACTCTCAGCAGTACTACACACGCTTGGCAGTACAATCCAGCATCAACAACCGACTTCTACGGCAGCGGGCAAGTTCTTCTTTTACTTTTCGCGACTATTATCGAATTCAGCTTCACCACATCGCCACACATACATGCGCGTAACATCAAACAAATCAGTTTACATGGTAAGCCGCTTTAGCTGCGGCGATGTCCAGCTGGACGCAGATATTAGACTGTAGTTGGCGGGGGCCCAGATAAGGACTGAGAGTCAGCCTGCATGGTCAGCGACATGCTGCTAGAATTTTTTTCGCCTTCGACAAGGTCGACGTAGGGCTGAAATGTACACCCTCGGCACGCAAATCCGATTGCTCGCACAATCAAATTTCTTTCGATCAGAAAAGCCCCTTTAGTAATATTTTGAGGGCTGAGTTTGCGTGACCTGAGTAGATGAATTTGCACCGCCGGTCCTATAGGTTATATGGCTGTGCATAACACCAAACAAACAGCCCCTTAGAATTAGGCTTAGCCCACCCTATCGCACTAGGCACCCGCACATGGCGGGGCAATGAAGAAGGCTGAGCACCTCCAGCCTTTCTTAGATGAACCCCCCTCACCCTCTGAGGAGCAGGCGACGGAGGCATTTTTTCACCCAACTACTAACAACAATCTTCCTTCCGTTTCCGTTTGCCACACACCTTCTGCCTATTTAAAGCCACGCAGTATGTCCGCTGCTACCGCTGGGCTCAACATATGCCTGCAACTGTCTTTTCGATCGCACTCGGCAACGTCTCTCTACATTTCCTCGCAAGACGCACACAATCTGCCGCACCCAACATAATCATCGATAGAGCAATCAAACATCGCAACTCCTGTACCCGCGCAAAACGGATTGAACACCCAATCATTCTTACCACATTGCCCACTTCACCGACAGGTGTCGCGCTGCCATGCAACCTTTGACAACCGAAGAGAAAATTGCTCTTGCTGGTCTTCTCCTGCAGACCGCACAAGTCACTGGACATGTAGTCCATATTTTCTTGATTTGGCATGGTCAAACCCTCTTCCGTCAGGGTTCGTTGGTATCCCCTCAACGTCACCCGTTCATGCACCCACTAAATGAACTTAGACCTCGTCAGGCTGAGATCTAGTACACGACTCATCAACCGCACCTCCGAATGGGGCCCCGAAGCAGTTCAACGGATGCGCCGTAATATCGGCTAAGGCACGTTAGACTGTTCCAAAATTTCCTTGCCGAATGGGACACTAATCGAGTTGAGTAGGAACATTTTCCGCGGTTTGGAGATGCATTAGTGATAGTGTCCCTGACCCTCGATTAACATCGAAGACGGTCACCAGGAGGGTTTCGGGGCAACTGGTTTTCGCTTGGCGTAACATGCTGGTGCTCCTCAAAAAACTGTGGGCCAATGAAACGGAGCCTGATGTTCCGCCATAGTGAGATCCTTCGGGGTTAGGGCAGATAGTAAGGAAACCCTTGGGGGGCTGCGAGACGGCTTTGGCACTGGAGACTTTCTTATAATTTCATATCCCGCCAGATCACTCTTTCTTTAGCTATGTACCTATTTCAGACATAATCTTCATTGGATTTTCTTTTCCTTAATGACTTAATGAAGTTCTTTTGATTTAGTTGTTCCATATGGCCGTCTGTCCTCCCTCGTTTCTTCCGCGTTCCAGAGCCTGGCAGGAAGCGGCACACCATCTCTACGCGGAATCGTCTTCCACGAATGCAGCACCACTCAGAGCAGCCCTTGTAAGTTCAACCTTGGCAGTTCAGCAGCACACTGGTTCGCCTCATTGTCACCAGCGATCTTTCGCCTCTTCCTTGCCCACAATCTTGACCTTAGCCTTTATTCTCCGGCAGGATCGGCACCTGCGGCCCCAGCGACGCAACCAAGGCTCCCAAAGCCACCAGGTGTGATCTCCTCACTGATGTCAGCGGTGCGCTATATGCGAGGTAGCCCAGGCTGGCGACGGTGCTCAGCAGGACGGGCGCGATGATGGTGTTGGCGCGGAGGATCATGTGCTTGAAGAAGGATAGCTTCTGGTAGATGTACAGCGAGCGTCAATCAGGGACCGCATGACTGGGAGGGACGGAGTAACTGCCCGAGCCGAAGAAGAAGGCGAGCGAGGTGGGAGGGCCTGGGGCCGAGGCTACGGGCGGTCATGGTGGGCGGTCCTGCGGGCGGAGATCGTCGCCGGGGTTGGAAGGATATCGTCGCGGGCTCATCGGATTGACGACGGAGAGAGGAATAGCAATAAATGTGGGGAAGGGCAGCAGAGAAGCGAAGGCGTCATCAAAAACGCGGAGAGACGGGGGGAGGGCAGAGTGGGTGGCAGGCAGGCCCTGCGCGGGAGATCGGCACCGGGGTGCAGCCGATCCAAAAGGCTCTGGCGCAGCACGCAATTCCTCCACGTTTTGGCGACTTGTGAACTTCACTCCACCTGTGCCACTTGCTTCGCGTCTGTGATTGAGCCTCAGGGGACTACGATCGACGTACCCGTTACCGCCGTTTTCAATCCCGTAAGCGCCCGCGCTGCCTACCCCTCAGGCCTCCCTGCTCCTCTGGTGTGACGGCCTCCGTGCTTGCGCTGCTCTTCGGCGTCTCTGGCCTTCCTCTCGGCCCGGAACAGACATCCTCCGCTCTCTTCGCTCCTCCAATTGCCTATCGAGGCATTGAGACAAGTCACGCTCATGTGCAACATGGCCATCACAGGAACCAGTGGCAAACACAGCCAGCGAGGCCAGCGCTCCCAAAACTACCGCGGTCCACATGACTAGTCTGTCACGATCTTATTTGGCCGATGTAGAGCGTCTGTTTTAACTGGGAGCCCATCTTCGTTAAAAATATATAGACCAAGTAAGGCACATCGTTCATCTCTACCTTGAACGCATGAAAATCATGGCTAATATAGTCGCGTGACAGGAAAAGCCCGTTGCTTCGTGTCATGTTACCGAAACACTGATCTTAAGGCTTTTCCCTATTTTCCTTGATCGGGGAAGCAGACACATTACTCGTTGTGTGGTGTGCTAGCCTAGGCATCATCCTCCCACTTCTGTCGTTTTCTGACGCAGAATGGGCTTTGTCATAACGCTGATCAGTTCAATTATCTCGCCCCAAGGAAGTCAACATGAGCGACCATGGCTTACTGGGTGAGTATCCCCGTGGAGCACCGTGTTGATGGCTCCCAGAATACTCTTGGTAAGCGCCCGCTCGATGCCGAACGTGATTAGTTGCTGCCAATGAGCCGGAATGTTCGAGAACTCGGGGTGGATAATAGCTGAGAACGGGTCTTCGCTGGCATGCAGGGGCTTCTTCGTCCTCTTTGCCGATGGTGAAACGGCCTATTCCCCTTCGACCTCTTCTTCCGCGGCCACCCAGAGTTTATCTGGAAAGCATGTCAGCGTGCCGTTCAGTCTTCGTTTAGTCATAATACCATCGACCATAGAGGCCTTGCGTTTCGCGTTTTTTCCTCTGATGGGTGTTTTAGGTTCGGCGGCCTTTTTGGCAGCTGCAATTTTGGGTCTTCTATTAAGCTCAGCTGGCTTCCTTCCAGGGGGGTTTTTAGTGGGCTTCACAGATTCAGGGAACTCACTGGCTGATCTCCTTGGCGACATTCTGACAACTTGGATGTTTATCTCCCAGCTATGAGCGACGTTCACCTGTTGGAACGCCCTGGCATTCCTTTGGATGAAGGTCTCGGAATAAATGTTCCTCGAGGACAAAGACATGGCCAATTGTATGAATCCTTTGTCGTCTGGCTGCCGCTTGCAGGTTCCGATCAGCAGATCCACCTGCACGTTCTCAGCACAAAGCAAATCCCAGCTTGTCCGAGGGAAGGTGCGCATCTGAACCATCAACAACCTGCCCTTGCGCAAGACATGCCCCCCTTTCCTCTGGAAAATGAAAATAACTCAAGCAGCCAGCCCTGTTCCAACCATGACTCAGACAGCAACTTTCTAGTGTTGACCGCCGTGGAATTGGTCCTGGTGGTTATATCAGTGACGAAGCTCATGCGGCCTAATCTCGAGACTTGCATAGGTGCTTTGGGCTCTATGGGGATGGCTTATGGAGTTTTCAAACATTCAATAAGTCGGGTTCATCTTCTTCGAGGACCCAGAGCCTCACTTTTCCCCTTTCAATATCACCGTAACAGTATATTGAAGTCCGGTCTTTCCTGACGATGAGTGCTTTTAGGGCCTGTTCGTCCATTAGTCTTTGACTTATCAACCAGCGGTAATAGCCAGCGGGCCCAATAACCAGGAGCTGTTCGAAACTCGTCAAAACTCCTTAGGACTGCTTTTCGACGGAGGGAAAGGCTACCGTCGCCTCGCAACCAGGCGCACAGCAACCCTCAAGACCAGCTCATTATATTGTGACAATTTCGCTGCCTTGGTGGGCAAACAGACCTCCTTTCTAGACGAGGCGACTACGGCTCATTCTGGTCATGCAGAGTGTTTCACTGCCTCACACTGGCGTCGCAGCCAAAAGACAGCGCTACTGCCTTTCTGGCACCGGCGATGCCATCCGAGAGCGCAACCAGCTCAGCGCCTTCCGCCCACTTCGGCGGCGACAAAGGACTTGGCACCGAAACCCCGTCACTAAGATTCAGGCGCGTACAACCAAGCATCGCGCTACAGTGCAACAACTACTTCCATCTTTTCTTCCCGTAGCCTCCATTTAGCACTGTCATCAATCGTACGGCGCGGGGCGTCTCTCCCGTCATGTCGCCAACCTACTCCAAGGAGCTTCTACGCCAGCGTGCCTCTTGGATCCGGGACGACCTCGACCCCCGGATCGCCCGCGATGGCCCGGACTGCATGCATCCGGATGACGTGCTCACGTTGCACGAACTTTTCGTCGGCCTGCAGGACGCCGATCTCTCCATATCCACCTTACGGTTTTCCCGTATCCACCTTGCCATACTCGAAGTATCAGGGAAAGCAACCCGATGGCCAAAAAGGCTGGCTAAGGAGTGTGACAAGACTGTTGAGGTGTGGACGAAGAAGTATGGCAAGTTGAGCGAGATCCGGCCCAGGCTTTTCAAGCCGGATGGGAGGCTGTACGGCGTCTGTACCGGCAGGGAGCTTACACGCAATGTGAGTGCTTTGCCAATGCACACGGGGTTGGATATAGGCTCATCCAAAGTATAGGCTCTCATCAGGCTCTGGTCCGAACAAAACCCCGCGTACACGAGCCCTGACAGAGGCATGCAGCACGGGTCTCTCGGCTTTAAACCTGGCGAGTGAGTCTTCCCGGCCATTTAACGAACTCGCAAGCAATCGGGAACCATATGCGCTAATATATCTCAGCTGGTGGATAAATGGGATGTTTGCCTTCCATGCCGGTATTATCGACCTCAACTGCACGGATGGTGGCATATGCGCAAACAGGCAGGGCGCGTACGCGGTCGTCATGAAGGACAATGACGAGATCTGCACCGAAACTGCAGATAAATTCAAGTATCGCTGCAAGCCAAATGACCCGGGCCGGTTTCGAATGACTTCTGCCGATTTTCGTTCCAGATACCCCATTCGAGTCCTCCGGTCTCACACTTTAAATTCGCTATGGTCGCCCAGGAGTGGTATCAGATATGAAGGGCTGTAAGTCATGCTACATTCGCCGGTATCAGAAATAGCCTTTAATGCCCATTATTCAGTCACAGAATCACCGGGTGGACTCTCAGGCCGGCCAATCCGACTGACAATATAGGCGAAAACCTACTCTGGGAAGTTGAGCTCGAACGAGACCATACCCTTGAGGATGAAAGCAATTTCGTGAAGGTAGTGTTGAAACATCCCCTAGCCGAGGAAACCGATGACTACGTGGAATATAAACGTATAAGAAAGGAGATGCTCTACAAGGTCCGAGAGGAGATTAGGACGGGCATACCTGCGAGCGTTTCCGAAACGCCTCCTCCATTACCAGCTCCAGGAAAGCCAGCCATCACAATTCAGTCACCTCCAATGTCCCCCAAAACCGAACAGCCATTCTTCGTTGGCGATTATTGCTTGATGCGTGAGCCAGTTTTGCCCGGTTCACCAGAGAGCCCCCCTGTTTCCCGTACCTCTTTCTTCCAACCACCACCAATACCAACACCACGCGTATCGCACGCCAAAACGGGCCCTGTGGACCGTTCAGAACGTGTAGCCCCTTCTCAACCCCGCAGTCGTACCATTCCTCAGAACCTCAGAAAGACACTCTCAGTCATCAGCGCCGAAACAAAGGGCAAGAAGTCCGAGGCCATCAACTCCCCCAGGAAGGCCAACCAGCCCCCAAACGCCAGTGAAAGAAATCCCCACAAGACCAAAAAGGAGACATTGACCTCATTAACACCCGCGAAGGACGCCAAAAGCGGCATCGCCAAATCCCTCTCACGTATATTCTCCGATGGCGCCCGCGACTCAGACGTCCCCGAATCACCCTTCGGTTCCGTCTTCTCCAGCGACCAGGAACCTTCATCCTACCCCTTCGACAACGACCTCACGCAGACCGCCGCGCCGTCTTCATCCATAGCTCCCGTTCTCCAGCAATCCGTTGGCGGCAAAGCCCAGGATTCCTTTTCTTCCTCCGGCAATCCCGCCTACCGCCAAGTCCACTGGGGTACCCCCGAAGACAACGACAAGGAGAAAGAAGATAAGGCGGCCGCTGAAAAGAACACCAACAAATCCCGCCACCGTCAACGCCGCGACCGCGCCGTCTACGAGGCCTTTGAGCGGGAGGAATGCCCCGAACCGCGCTTGCTTCTCGCCGCCCTCAACGAGGTGTGGGACGACTGTGGCGAGGCCGAATACCCGGACATGGTGCTCGAGGAACCCATCGCGTACGAAAGCAATTCGGGCTATTCGGGCGGCTTTGGCGCGGGGAGTCGGAGCGAGGACTACTTGAAGAGGATCCCGCCGGGCGGGATTGATGTGGAGAGGTTTATTGCACAGCAGGCTGCTGTGGCGGCGGAGGGGGTGGAGGGACAGAAGGGTAAGGAACGAGGCCAGACGGCAAGGAGGTCATGGCATGCTGGCGATGAAAAGGATTATTCACATGAGATTTGTAGGGTGTTGAGGGAGATGTTGGAGGTGAGTAATGAGTCGTCGATGTCGGCGTCACCGGGGAGTGGTGGAGCTTCTGCGGGAACGGTAGCGGCCGCGGCGAGGCGGCAGTCGCACAGATGGAGCTCTGGGGGTGGCAGTAGTGGTGGGGGAAGTGTGGGTGATAAGAGCGCGTCTGGGCTTGTACGGGTGAAGAGGAGCAGTTTGAGCGCATTCGACACACGGATGCCGGGCTTGGGTCTGGAAGATGGGGCAAGGGCGGGGAGGGGCCCGCTGAGGCCGACGATCGTGAGGTTCTCGGGCATGCTCAATCGGCAGAGCTTGCATGAAACGGTGGATGAGGTGGTAGATGAGGGGGCAGCGGTTGCGGAGGAGAATGCGGGTGACGGGAAGAGGAAGGCGGTAGGGAAGGGTAAGGCGTCTGGGCAGGCGCAGGAGGCTGGGTTCTTATTTTAGTGAAGGGTTTGGTCTAGTATAGCGTTTCGGTGAGCGGCTTCGATTGGATTGGAGGCAAGAATGTGGTGCATTTCCTATTTATATTAGTAAGCTCAGCATTTAATGCACTATCTTGAACATTTGATATTATTCTCTGACTCTGGAGGACCTCTGATCACGGTATGCTATGGCCAAAGTAACAGAAATTCCCTATGCGCCACTGCCTGACTTGCTCGGCAATATACCCTGACATAGAATGGGGCGAGGCGATTGCCAACGTGGGGAAGCTGAAAGGGTGCATGATGTTCAACTAGAAACGACTTATCACGAAGAACCATTGACCAAATTTGAGATGTTTCATTTCCTCTCGACTGCCTTTATAGCCAATGCATCATGGATACCATCAGCCTCAAGCCTAGTGCAAGAGAATTCCACTGACTAGCCTACAACGTCTGGCTACGTAGCTCACGCATCAGAAGAAATCGCTGGGATCGTCCAAATGAAGTGCATAGTGACCTCCAAATATTATTACAACTCTACTTGCAATAGGACCACGAGCGGAACGCACTACAAGCGTAGAAAAAATTCGGCAACCTGGCAAACTGCTGCCCGAGGGAAATTCTGTGCCGAAGAGGTCCGAAGTACATGCAATCATCTCCCTCGCTAGGGGCCTTGTCAAGGCATTTTAAAGGTCTAGGGCGGTATCTTCCGTAAAAAAAATCAGCTGTGGGAGCTCCAACTTGAAACTTGCTAAGGAATTCCCGAGGGCTACCGGAGATTTTCCTCTTGTTCATAGAACGGGATCGACTTTTCAGTTACATGTATAGTCTGTCGCCACTGTATCGCGAACTGGATATCGCACTGCTACTTGCCAGGGTACGTAAAGCTATCACGAACTGATTTCGAAAATAGAGCTGTGACCTGGATAATGTGCAAATGACGTTTCCATATGTAGATGATGCAAACGCTTGGTTGAGATCAAACAGGAAGTAAAGAGTGCGGAGGCAGAGTTGGAAGAACACATCCCTGCAAAGATCATGGACAGTGCGTGGGTTCAAGGCGGTAGCCGGCGGCAGAACTGAGTCCCTCTGGAAAAAGTTCCGATCAGAGCGCGCCTGTCCACTACAACCACCACAGCCGGCCAGAACTTCTGCCAAGATGGGGAAGCGTAAGGTTGGAGCGCTCGAAAAGGTCGAGGCCGATCTGTATGCTTCCGCTCTCTCGGAACTAACTGTACCTCCGCTGACTGTCAATAGGGCCAACCTGCAGTACAAAGTCCGTCGTGACCCAAGGTACCCGCTGCTGCGCCGCCTCCCGTCTGCTCAATGCTGATAAGTTTGCAGTTCCTATGAGGACGATTTCCGCCGCCAGTACAATCAATATGAGGTCTTCCGCGACGTCTTCATGCAGGATCCCACCTCGCGCGACGAGAATGGCTTAGTTTCGCTCCGCGACCACATTGACTTCGTGTCCCACTGCGCCGACTGCTACCCAAAGTTGACTGCTACTCTCCCTGACGACCTGATCAATCTCCTCACCACACATCATGCCGAACTCGAGACCGAGTTGCGGGACAAGCTGGTCGGTAGCCTGGTGCTTCTACGGAACAAGGATGTAATCGACTCGCCACGGCAAGAGCCCCTTCGCCAGCGACGAAGCTCGCCCAATACTAACTTGTGTGTAGTTTGCTAAACACCCTTTTCCCTATTCTTGTGTCAACCTCGAGCAAGGGCTTCCGCACGCTCCTTTTCTCCAAAATGCTCTCCGACCTCCGCTCCTCCAATACGAAAGCGACAAACCATCGCCTGAACAGAACAGTACAGACTGTTCTTTTCAACCTCCTGACATCCGATCGTACCTCTCCAAAGGGGCTGTGGGCGGTGAAGATTACGCGTGAGCTCTGGAAGAGACAGATATGGACAGATGCAAAGGCGGTCGAGATAATGAAGGAGGCTTCCCTCTCGGAAAACGAGAAGGTCATCATCGGTGGCGTCCGATTCTTCCTGGGCGGAGACAAGGAGCGTGAAGAGGCGGCCGAAGACGAAAGCAGTGATGAGGAAATTGACATGGGCAAGCTCAAGCACCAAGTTGGAATCAACAAGAAAACGAAGAAGAAGGACCGGGAGCTCAAGAAAGCGGCTGCTATGGTGAAAAAGGTAATTTGGACAATCTATCGAAACATTCCCACGGCTTGGTAATTCATGGTACTAACAACATCCACAGAAAGAGCGCAAGAAGAAGGCCCCCCATCCGCTCAATTTTTCGGCGTTACACCTGCTGCACGATCCCCAAGGTTTCGCAGAGGCACTGTTCAACAGGCATCTACAGAACTCGAAGTCCAAGTTAAACCTCGAGCAGAAACTTCTCGTGCTCAACCTTGTCACTCGACTCGTCGGCCTACACCAACTGTCCATTATCAGTCTATATTCCTACTTCCTCAAATTTCTCACTCCCAAGCAACCCTCGGTCACATCGTTCCTCGCCTCTCTCGCGCAAGCCACGCACTCACTGGTTCCTCCAGATGTACTAGAACCTCTGGTCACCAAGATTGCCAATGAGTTCGTTTCTGAAGCGGCAGCAGCCGAAGTTGCATCTGCTGGTCTAAACGCAATCCGGGAGATTTGCGCGCGCCAACCGCTCGCAATGAACGATACGTTGCTGCAAGATTTGGTCATGTACCGGAAGAGCAAAGATAAGGGCGTCATGATGGCAGCAAAGGGTCTACTCAGTCTCTACAGGGAAGTTGGAGCGGACATGCTGAAGAAACGGGACCGTGGCAAGGAGGCTGCGATGGGCTTGCGGACCGGTGAGCGGAAGGAGAAGCGATTCGGCGAGGTTGAGGTCGGTGGAATCGAAGGCCTCGAGCTCCTGGACAAGTGGAAGGAGGAGGAGAGACGCAAGAGGAGAATCGAGAAGGGCCTCGACCCTGATGGGCTGGATGATGATGATGAAGATGAGGAAGAGTGGAACAACTGGGACGTGGAATCAGACTCGGACAGCGACGATTCTGAGGGCTGGATAAACGTCGAGCCCGACGGAGAAGACATCAACATCAGCGATAGCGAAGACGAGAAGCCACCGACAAAGAAGGCCAAGACAAGCACGGCGGGAGACAAGTCAGAAGAAAAGGAGCAGGATCCAGAGGCAGAAGCGAAGGCGGCCAAGGAGAAGGAAGAAGCTGCACTGAAGCTGGCAACGACGCGCATCCTGACACCCGCCGATCTGCAGAAGCTCCAGGAACTCCGTCTACAGGCGCAAGTCAACAGTCATCTCCCTGCGCACCGTCGCGTCAAGGCTGGCGTCCCGGCGAAGAGCTCCGAAGACCCGCTTACTGCGGAGGAAATCGAGGGTCTCGCCATGCTTTCGCATCGCAAGACGAAGGAAGAGAAGGTGGCGATGGCGAGGGCGGAAAAGCCTGACAAGCACCAGTCAACAACGGCAAAGCGCAAGGAAAAGAAGGTGGCCGAGGGCAAGAGCACGACGAACAAAGAGAAGCAGCGGCAGAAGAACTTCCTGATGACGCTAGGCAAGGCGAAGTCGAAGAACAAGCGGAGTCTGATGGATACCCGCAAGGTACTCAAAGGACACCTGGACAGGCAGAAGCGGGGGGGCAAGCGAGGCAACTATGCATCGTGAGCAGGGTGTGGGAGAAGTGGATTAGGAGACTGGAGTCAAATGTTGATACCCTCCCGGTTGTAGTCGTGCGGAGCGCAAGGCGGTAACTGCGGGCGCTGTGATTGGCTGGGCGGAGATGATCTGCGGGGAGGCGCATCGGCTGCAGCCCGCGAATCTGTCATGACGCAGATGGTGAATGAGACCTGACACGCAACGAGCGGCATGTGAAGGCTGACGTTGTCGCCGTCAGCAATGCACGCGTGTTTTCTGGGGACTGGGCTGTGCTGCTCTTTCTAGGCCGCAGCCGGCCTAGCACCCGCTCGTATGTAAATACCAAGCCTGTGGCTGTTCCTGCCCAGCCTAAATCACCATTATCGCCCTCGTTTCCGGCACTCAGCTCGCACTCAACCCCAAGTAATTCCTACATGGCTTCGCGAGTGAAGGAGGCCTTCGCCAGGGCCACGCCCTTCTCGCGGCCCCAGGACCCCCACCCCAAAGCCACCGTCGCTGAGACCACAGCCACGCCCTCCAACATCGAGTCCGACTCTGCCTTCACCGAAGCTTACTCGAAGCTTGACCTAGACTCAACAACCCCGCGCCGCAGCGACTCGTCGACCGGCACCGGAACAACCACGCCCCCTTCGCCCGCCGACCCGCGCGCCATCCACGAAAAATACAAGCTCCGCGTCACCGCGGGGCCGTCCTACGACCCCTCGACCCACACCCTGGTCCGCGTCAACACCCCGCACACCGTCCGCGTCGACAACGCCCACCTCACCGCCCGCATCGCCGTCCGCATCAAGCAGTTCTCCGGCCTGCCCTCCGCCTCGCCCGCCTCGTCCCCGTACTTCGCCGCGCCCCAGCACGCCCGCAACCGCGACCGCTACAGCATCTCCTTCTCCTTCGTCCCCAAGCACGACATCCCCGCCGACGATGCCGTCTGGGGCCCCGATTGCGCGCGCCCGGTCAGGGATCGCCTGCCCCCCGGGTTCAACATGGCGGTCAGGATCGTGAAGGGATGGGTCGATCCGAGCATCGAGGTGGATGCGTATGCGGACGAGCCGTGGGTGTATGGGCCGGCGCTCTGCTGCTGGTATGCGCTGAGGGTGGGCGCGAGAGTTGGTCGAGGTGGAGATGGAGAGGGCGCGGCGCTCGATGTGCCGCCGCCGCAGCGGCCGGAGGAGGTGCGTGAGGAGGAGGTGGTGGCGAAGGGCGCGGGCGTGTTGGAAGAGGGCGCGGATGGCGATGGCGAGGAGGTGAGAAGGGCGTGGGGGTGCCCGCCCGATGCGGCGAAGAGGCGGAAGTTCTTTGTGGATGAGAAGAAAAGGAAGGGCCTGGTGTTTGAGGAGGGCAGGCTGTATCGGGGAGACTTTTTCAATCCGCATATTGATTTCGACAGTAAGTGGCAGGTTGTATTGCTTTACCTCGCGGCGGTCTTTTTTATTTTTTATTTTTTTTTCTTAACTGCTCGTGCGAGTGCTTCGACAGAGCTGACCATAGGTTGCAGGATTCGAATTGAAGTTGCCAGGATTCTCGCTGGGGGTGCTGAAGTACATCGACGAGAAGACGCATCAGCTGCGGTGGGTGTTCAAGAACAAGACCACCGGCGAAGTCTATTTCTGCGTCATCTTCAACCTCCTTTTTGGTGACGAGCTGAAAGAGGCGCTACAGGCGGAGAAAGCCGAGGATCAAGGACTGGATTGATCGTCATACCCTCGGCGATAACTTTCAATAATCAGGATACCCTTCACGCATGTTGTTAGAAGAGTCAGAAAGGGAAAGAACAAAGAGAAGCAATAGATCCCCGCCGATTTTTCGATCCAGATCCCGCACCGTTGCAATTTTAGGAACGGATTTACCCTTTGCCGGCCATTCATGTCTTCGAGATATTTCTTCAAGAGCCCGGGACACCTTGGTCTCAGAGCTATCATCAGCCGGCGGGATCACAGATGTGCGGAGAAGCACGTCGCACTTATCGACGAATCAGGGGCGGCGTGACATCATAACGGCTGAGTACCAACTAACTCGCGCCGAGAAATTGAATGTTGATTAGCTCCCTTGCACAACGCACATTTTCAGCAGGTTCCCGACGAATCGTCAAACGCCGCGATCTGCACAAACTATTTAGGCCAAGTGTGTGGGGCTGAACAACCTGTGCGTGTCCGCTTTTCTTTTCCGTGGCGCAGGTCTTCCTTGGGGCGCATCCTCCTTTCACACCTCTCGCATTCTTCGCCTGCCCCTGCAGCCAAACCGCGCGCCCGGGACGATTAGGTCGCATTATCGCACACCCATGTCCTTTTTGCCGACAAGGTACCGGAGCTTTTCTATCCCGCAGCTCGTCCGGGGAGGGGCCTGCACATGGGACGGATCCTTTCCGTTACTATGCCTTGGCGCCGCTAAAGCAACGACGAACAAACGACCGAACATGCGCTTAGCGGCGCGAAGCTCGCGTGTTCGTCTGCGTCTCGCCGAGGGCTTGGTGCCTCGCTCGCCTGCGCCGACTGCGCGTTTCGGTTACTGGATGCAGCAGCTGGATAATGGCCGTGGCTTCTCCTCGCACTACTAGTGGCTATCTCGAGTTTCTGTTGGGATGCTGCCGGATGCTGATGGCATGTGGCGTGCTATGCCGATGCCCAGGTCATGCTGGGATTATCTCTGTATGGTACTGGAAAAACAAAAAGCGTTAGCACCATTATGACGGGGACAGACGTCAGAGCAAAGAAACGGCAGACATACATTCGCCGGTTGCAGTGGGTATAAGAGCGTGCAAAAAGAGACAAGAGGTCCACAGTCGTCGACTCACATCTAGAGATGTGCCCAGTATGCGTCTTGTGGACTCTGCGTGTGGTAGTAACAAATATCCAAAAGACAAACTGCTCCCAGGCTTGCGTCTGTTCAGTCGCCCTGGAGTTGCCAATCCAGCTCGGGCTCGTAGAATTTGCGCGTGCTTCTGGCCACCGGCCCCGTTTTCCTCTCGACCTTCCGCTCCGCATACTCGATCCCGTCCATGCCGCACCCGTCATCTGCCGTCGCGCCTGCCATCATTTTTCCCGCGAGTCTTTTCGCAAACTCCGGCTTCACGTGGCCCCGCACCTCCACATCCCTAAGCCCGCCCAGCTCGGCCAATGGCTCCAGCACAAACTGCCACTGCGCGCCGGCGTCGTGGCTCCTCTCTGGCAGAAACTCCCAGAACACGCTGTCCGTGAAGCTGGGGAAGCCGCCATACCGAAACACGCCCGAGACCAATTCGACCCGCAGCTCCTGCAGGCAGTGGCCACCGCCGGCATTCAGCCCCTCAACCCACTCGCGCAGCCAGGCCTGTACGCGGCGGTAGCTCTCCGGGCGGCTCAGGTCCTCCTCGATGCGCAGAACTACGGCGCGCATGCGGCGCAGGGCGGCGGAGCCGATGCCGGAGGTGCGCAGCGTGTTGACGGGCAGGCCGCGCGCGTGCGGGGTGTTGAGCGCGTTGACGCCGCCGCCGCTGGCGCCGCTGGCTGCCACTGGCCCTCCTCCTCCTCCTCGTCGGGCCGCGCTGCCTTGGTCGGCGGCGGGGGAGGCGGGCGCGGCCGGGGTGAATGCCCAGACGCGCTCTTTGCTCGTCAGGCTGAAGTGGAAGAGGTTGCCGCCGTACAGGGCGTCGATGCCCTCGGCGTGCAGCTGGCGGCAGGTGCGCAGCAGGCTCGTCCAGATGCCGATGGAGGCCCAGACGCCGGGGATGTGGACGGCGTGGGCGGGGGTGGGCGTGCCGGTGGAGGGGTGCTTGCGGGTGAGGGGGTGGAAGGTGATGGTCGAGGCGTGCGGGAGGAGGTAGGAGTATACCAGGAGGCGGATCTCGGAGGGGAGGCGGAGGAAGGGGGAGGAGGGTTGGTTCTGCTGTGGTTGGAGGCAGCTGGCGGCGGAGGCGGGACAGCGCTGCGGGATGTCATGGTGGTTTTGGCGGGTTTGGTGCGGCCATGGCGGCTGGGCTGGCGGCAGGCCGGAGTTCGGGAGCGGGGCGTCGGAGGACATCAACGGGGTTGGTTACATGCCAGGCGCGTCATCAAGCGTGAGTGGACTGCAGGCGGGGGGCGCGGGCGGGAGAGGGCGGTTTAAATCAGTCGGAACAGCCGGAAGCCGGACGGCGGCATGCAGAAGGAAGTGAATTTTTTTTTCTGGTTGGGCGAGCTTGGGGGGCGTCGGGGAGAGGTGTGCGACGGGAGTGGGTGGTGGACAAGTTTTAAGATGCAGGCGGCGGGCACAACACCAATCAGTGGGTCGGGCCAGGTTGTAGCAGCCATGTGCCAGGCGCACACCAACCAGCAGGAGCCCGCGCCCGCCTCCTCGACTGCGCCCAGCATCTGCCCAATCGGGCAGACAGCCCCAGCGCCGC